>JAOXNR010000286.1:0-11326 GCA_028571225.1 Parsonsia alboflavescens
GGAAATACAAATAGCAAGCCATTGAAATTAGAAACAATTCATATGTTCAGGGCAAAGAACTCCTTTGCTGAATATAAATCGCATCATGTTTATGTTGGAAAATACCATGGTATATCCAAGCCTGGTCTCAATCTCAACAATCAGAACAATCTAATCAGCTGATCTACTTTTAAAACCTAGGAAGTGAAAGATGTATAGAATGTGTGGTAATGTGTCGAAGTTAATTATAGGGAACTAAGAGCAGAAAAAAACTGACAGATCTGACACCAAAAGCATAATTACTTTGCATAAACAATAAGGGCGAGAGAGAGCAGAAATACCACATGCTCACAAAATCCAAACCCAAATTGCAAATCCCAAATGTGTGATCCATTGTTAAACCTTTCAAACCTAAATCTGGATAAACTGAAAGACTTGACTCCATAAGCATCTCTTTGCATAAACAATGAGAGAGAAAGAGAGAAAGCAGGAATACCACATCCCCCCAAAACCAATCCAACTTGTAAAACCCCTAAAAAGTTTTTGATTAATATCCCACACCTCATCAACCATGAAAGTATTACATACAAGAAACACTAAGAGATGAAGCTTAATCCTGAATGTCATATGCAAAGTGTTGAAGTAAAAGTACACCTCAAAGGACAAAGCGTTCCAATTTCACATAAGAACATTCACTGTTCCTTTCTTTTTTCCTTGAGTCTAATTGACACAGGTCAGTATTTGTACTTCTCTTTGTACTGAACCAGAGGAAAAACAGTTTTTGAGAGAGAAAGGAGAAGAAGAGGTGACAAAGCAACACATGGGCAACTAGTTATTTGTTGATCCAGCTTAGGTGCAAAACCCTTGCATTGGTTTTGGACAGTTAGAACCTCATAGTACCAGGCAGAATCATCTTATATATTGATAATATACTTCAATTTTTCCGTAAAGCAGATATCAAGAACATGCTGATCAAAGCTAAACATTTCACAAATGTATCAAGGGACAAAATCAAATCAAAAGAATTTTGAAAAGCTTTTCAGGAGAGAGGTAACATGAATTTTTCAAAAAAGGATGTTGCTGGTGCTAGTTGATGACGAGAGTCGGGACTAAATGATATATATTGTTCAAGGGGCCAATACGTTCCAATTTTTTTTCAATAGTCTTGAGTTTTAAAAGAGTTAATCCAAAATGCACAGGATAATCATGTGTTATGGGTTCAGAAGAACATTGCAAGCTGTCTCCAGGTGACAAATGAAATAATAAGACAAGACATTCTGATGAGTTAAACAACTCAGGATTCAAAAACAATTGCTTTGAACAATAAAGCCTTTGCATTTGAAGCCAAAAATGTCTAATATTTATCCCATCAAAAGTAAATGGATAAAAAACTTAAGAGAAAGATTTACTAATAAGTTAAATGGAACCGGAACACCAGATGCTATTGGGCCTTTCAACTTTGGTTTTTTTTTTGTGTGAGTGTGTGTGCGTGCGCTCGGGCGTGGGTGGAGGGTGTTGGAATGGAAAATGCATAAACCGATCAATATTTGTATATCTCAATCAAATGGAATAAAATAAGTCATCAATCCAGTCCATTATTATCCAAATATAGCCCAAGACTCCGCAATCAGAACTTCAAAGGCAACAAATGGATAGAAAACATTCATATCATTACGTTAAGAAAACAAACAAATACAAACTTGCAACTGATAGATATACCGTCCCAATTTTTCAAAAAATAGAACAACATAAACATATGAACAAATAAAAAAAACCAAAATCGCTAGACAATATATTTTTAAAAAAAAAAAAAAAAAAAAAAAAGCAAGCAGAGATCAGCGACTTAAGATAGCTATAAAAAAGTCAGCATTCACAGATCAACAGTCAAAAATAAACCAAATCAGATCCACGAGCTGAAACTTTCAAAAAAAAAAAAAAAAAAATTATCCCAAATCAAAATCTGCAGCATCGCAATTACCCTATGGTTTCCACCACATGAATCTACATCATCATAGATCAAGGGCCGCACCAATTTTTTGTTCCATAAACAAAAATCAATAGCCGATAATTCCACAACGCATAAAAAATAAGCAAAGAAAAAACAGAAAAAACAATTAAAAAAACAATCAAAAAAAGAGTTTAAAAATCACTGACCATGGTGAAGCGTTGTGATCGGAGAAGATTGAGGGGAGAAAATTTAGGGCAGAGTTGATTTAATTTTTGTGGTGAATAATAAAGTATATATAGAAATTTATCGAGAGAGAAAACCGCAGGGTCTCCCCTGGATTTTTGTTTTTCTTTAAGAGAAATATTGAAAAGAAAAGAAATAGAGGAATAAAATGGAAATGAGGCCTCGGCGAATGAAATCGGTGGCTGCTCTGTTACTCTTAAATATCATCATGGTGGTCACGCATCACAGCTACAGAAGGAAAAGAATTGGAGGCCAATGGGAATGAAACGCGTGTGACCAAGTTGAATTGACTTCTCTGCCCTTTTGGAATCCCTACACGCTCCACGTTTGGACCCACTAATTTGCTTGTCTAATTTGGCTTTCTAATGGCAATGTTAGGCCATATAATATATTTTACGTAAAGAATAATTGAACATTTAAAAATCTAATTTTTTATCAATTTTATATTTTGATTTTTTTTTTTGTTGTGTTGGTCATGAATCAAATTATTATTGGATAACTTAATGCTTTTCATAGTATTTTTTGAAAACACATAGTCAACAATTACCTAAACAAATTAATAAGGATAAATTCAATATTATGTCATTCAATTGATTAGGAATAGATATTAATTAAAATTTTGTTAAGCTAAATTTCAATTTCTAACTCAGCAGAAAATGAATTTAGTAAGGTCAGAAATGTGAATTTAACTTAACAAAATTTCAATTTATACCCATTTTGACAAAATAAATAATATAGTATTGAATTTGCCCATGTTAATTTGGTCAAAGGGTCGTTGACTAAATTTTTCGATAACTTTGTTAAAAGAATAGGATTCGAATGATCAAATTTTCCTATAGTAATTAATTCATAGATTAATATGATCAAAAAAATAGTTTAAGAACTAAAACATAAAACTGAACAAAGATCCAGGTATTAAACATTCAATTACTCTTTACATGAATATAGTCTTGTTTGGCATGCAAATTTGATTTTGAAGCATCAAGAACTTTTATATCATAACATTAATTATGTTTATAGAAATGGTATAGTCCATAAAGATTAAATATATTTAATAGTTCTTTGTATTTATTCATTATTTATCCTAGAATAGGTATCGTTACATAGATTAATTAATAAATATTAAGAATATAAATGTACTTATCCTTTAATTGATTATATTTGAATAACATATATCTATATCGTTAATTTTATGTTAATATGTTATCCCTTTGATGACAACACCATTAAATCTTTAAAATCGAAGTGAATAGTTTTTTTATAAAAAAAATCATAAATTTGATTGAGTATCCTAAGGATTTAATTAATCATTTTAGAGTATAATATATATGAAATAAAATTTTTATTAAAGATTTTATTTTTTAAAAATATTAACTATTAATTTAGATCGTTAGAAACTTAATATTATACTTCATACGAAATACACTGATATACTCTATAGCATTACTCATGAAGACCAAACATATATATTATTACCGGATAAAGATCAAATTGCATAGAATATGATATAGAAAATATGATAGAAGATTCAAAGTCTAAGTAGATGGGTATATTTTTCTTTTAACTTTTAAAAGAGATGAATTAGTATTTAAATGTAGGTTTATATTCTCCTTTTTGCTTTTTATTTAATACAATTTTGATCCAATTTCTTCAAAAAAGCAGGTTGATCTGTATATGCCATCACTTGCCATTGTTTAAAGTTGATCATACATTTTTTAAGTATCTATTTTTATCACAATCTATTTTATAAGTGAAGGAATGACACAAATACATAAATATGATGTTTGGAATTGAACTAATTAATTAGTTAAAATCTCAATAAAAATTGAAATTATTGTATTAAAAATTACACTGAATCAAACTTTCTTAAATTTCGTCTAAATAAAAATGAGTCAATAAATTTCCCACAAATGGAGTCTTTAATATATTACTAATTACAAAAAAAAAAAATCAGCAGAATAATATTTTTTAAAGAGGTAGTAATAGTCAATCTTTCGGGAATTATTTGCCAAAATTTCTAAATTAATTAAAATTTAAATAAAAATAAATATTATTATATTAAAAGTTGTAGTAAATAAATTATTTTAACAATTTGAAAATACAAATTTTAATACTACTCAATTTCAAATCGAAAGAATTAAAAAGCTCAGGATAGCAGCAATCAAGGATTCCAAGCACACATGATTTGATATTTGGTCGCGCAGGTAAAAAACTAGATAAAGATATTCCACGACTTTTATTTTAAATTGCAGCACGACTTTCGAAAGCAAGACGCTTTCAACATCATTCCGCTTTCTCTGTCAGTTGTCATATGAACGCAATTAACCATCCTTTCCTTGACTACAAAAAGGAAAGAAAAAAACAAATTCTAAACTCCCGTCCGTGATCTGTCCTCCTGATGGTTGATCCGTATTCCGAAGGGTGACCGTAACTCTACCTCTGGGTAGTAAGATTTGAGTACTAACCAAATAATGATAATAAAATAACCGGTTCTGCTAAGACGTGATTTGGAATGTGCTTTAATGCGTTCTCCAATCGTTATCATAATAAAATTTTTGCTCGTAGTAAGAATTCCGTTACGGTAACGGTTGGAGCGCCCATGTGCCTTAGTAAATCCAATAAAATAACCTATCTTATTATATTATTTCTAAATTTTAACATTTATTTTTATATTTCTTATATCATGTTTCCTTGTAAGCATAGTCTTGTCCAATATCTCAACAAGAAGCATATCAATTAAGTGCATCATGTAATTAGATAGAAAAGAAAAAAAAAAATTGATTATTTCAATTCGGATATTGTTGATGCAGACAATTTCAAAGATGATTTAGGCTGGACTTGCATGCTATTTTGCAGCCTGAGCTTCGTTGCAAAGAAGATTGGGGCCGAGAGTATCTCCCGGAATATGCTTCGACGACTAAGTTAAATAGAGTTTTAAGAGGGCTACAGAGAGAATTCAAGATAGAAAATAGTGTGAATGATATCTAAAATACTTATTTCTCTCTCGTGTGAAGACCTCTATTTATAGGAGATTAAATGGATGGTATATCCATTATTTAGAAGACCTTTACAGATGATTCCAAATGATCCCAATATTAATTAAAATTATTCATTTCTAAGTGTGGGTGTTCCTTTAAGTAAAAAAATAAAAAATAAATTAAAATACAATAAGATCTGACAAATATATAATAAATTAAATTAAAAAAGAACCATGCTAATTAATTGAATTTTTTTTAACGAGTAATTAAGAGGTATTTCTTATTTTTTAACGTTAAATTTTAGAAAAGATATTAATTTGAATTGATGGTGGGTAACACATTAACTTATATTTATATGTTCAATTTTATTATTTTATACAATGATTATTAATGTATTCTTGCATATTATACCCTTTTTTATCCTAAAGTAAAATGGATTTTTAATATTTAACTTTAAAATATTTATTGTAAGTATATATTTTAAAGGAAAGTAGATAACTATAGAGATTTTTTGAAATTTTATTTTGGATAATATTAAAAATTACAAGAGTTTCGTTGATTATATATATATATATATATATATTTATTTATTTATTTATTTACTTATTTATATTTATATAAGTTTAAACAATATATTTAATTTTAATTGGTGAAAAAATATTAATTTTTGATTGGTGACGGGTAATAATGCATATCAGGATAATTATTAAATATTATTAAAAAACATAAAATTTACATACAGCCTAATTTATAAATTAATTTTAAAATCAATAGTCAAAATTAATGATCATTAATTCATGATTCATAAGTTTAAATTAAAAAAACAATTGTCTGCTTTTTAAAGGTAACATGGATAACTAGAAAAATTGGGAAAATAATTTCTTATAATGACAAAACTAAATCATAAGAATTTATTTATTATGTATATAAATATATATATATTTATTTATTTATTTATATAGAATTATTGGACAATTTAGCCCTCGAACTATACTAGTTTGGCCGTTTTGATGCTTAAAGTTTTTTTTGGCCTTTTTAGTCCTTTAACTATTTGCTATTTGGTTATTTTGGTTCTTTTGATAGGTCAACAGTAGTTTGACCAAATGGTGTAGGGTATTTAGGTCATTTTATTGTTCATGCACCGTGAAAAAAAAAAACCAAAATCGAGCACTGTTTATCTTCTTCTCCAGTAGTCTCCGACGACCTGCTTTTTTTTTTTTTACTCTCATTCGCATGATGAAAATTAAGTAGAGGATGTTTGCATTTAGTATGACTTCTATATACAAACCTTTTCTTTGTGTGGATGGATATTATTGATTGAATTCATGATCTCTAAAGTTTTCATTTTCCACTTTTGTCTTTTGTGTCTCATGATTTGGTTTCTTAAGTGCAACTATGTTTTGTTTTCTTAGGTTGTTTAACCCTAGTTATTCTCACCCCTCGGGTTTAGAATATTCTCTTTTAACGATGCTTCTGGTTAGAGAACAACTATACAAAGTGTAAACATCCTCTGATTAATCTTCAACATGCGAATGAGAGAGGGAAAAAAAATTGCATTTCGCTGGGGATTATTGGAGAAGAAGATGAACAGTGCTTGAGATTGGTTTTTTTATTATTTCTTTTTTTTCACTGTTTATGAACAGTGAAATGACCTAAATACCCTTTACTATTTGGTCAAACTGTTGTTGACCGTCAAAAGGACCAAAATGGCTAAATAGTAAATAGTTTAAGGACTAAAAATGCCAAAAAAAAAAAAACACTTTAAGGATCAAAATGACCAAACTGGTATTGTTCAAGGACTAAATTGGCCAATAATTATATATATACAAAATTTGAATTTTAAAAATTTTGATAATTTAGATAGGTGGTGGATCATGATCATATGTTGATTTACTTTTTTACTTATGATTTTTTTTTTTAGTTTAGTTATACACTAAGGATAAATCAAAGTGAAAATAATATTTCTTAGTGCAAAAAAAAAAAAATCATTTCAATATTATTTAAATTTCTTTAAAAAAAAAAACACTTCATTCAACTTATTTTAGACAACATATTATTAAAAAACATTTTGAAATATAAGAACACAAAAAAGTAGACTTAACATAAAATATAATTGAAAAATATCTATAATAAGTCATCATTACATCATATGAAGTTTAAAATGAATTGTATTAACTATGAACATAATTAATTGAATTTTTATAAAAAATAATTGAAAATTACATATAAATATTTCTTTTTAAAAAAAAATTTAGAAAAGATATTAATTTGAATGGATAGTAAGGCCACATTAATTTACTTTTTTAATTACATTTTTTTAATTTACTTTATTAGCGATTATTAATGACTTTCCACTTATTTCTTTTAATGACATTAATTTACCTTTTTTAATTACATTTTTTAATAATATAATTAAAAAATATTATTGATAATTCATAATTTATTATCAAAGACACGTTGAGTTTTCTTTTTTCTTCTTGTAGTTACGTTTTTATTTTAATTTATTATATTTCTAAGGATAAATCAAAGTTGATTTTTCTTAAAATACTTTTCATATTTTTATTGAATTATTTACAAAATAAAAGGATAATAATAGTTTTAATTAAGTAAATATTTAATCAAATCAAATAATTATATCGTGAATAAAATTAATTAAATATTAATTAGTTAATAAATATAAACATTTATATTCTTTTCAAATTCTTTATAATTTTTTAATTCAGTATTTATTTTATTTTATTTAGAAGAACAAAAAATTCATTCAAATTATTTAAGTGAATAGTGATAATCATAGCTGTCAATTTGGATTTGAATCGTGCATGGATCCCCTATATTGATTGGCTAGACCAAATTTAATCCATGTAAAATGGGCTTCAGTGGGTTAGACCTATCAAAAAAAAGGGCTGACCCGACTAGCCCAAGGGGTTTTTTAAATATTTTTTTTTTAAATCCCAGTCCCGTGAAGACAGCTACAAGATTACTCTCAACATACCCTTTCGGACTCAGCACCGGCATGACATAACCACTTAGCGAACCCCACGGAAAATGGTAGGAACCAAATGTCGGAACTCCCCATACAAAATCTATCTTCCTCACTGGAAAATGTTGCCCGGAGGAAATCAAGAAAGCCGGTTCCTCATGACTCACCAGGACAACATAGACTTTTTCTACCATGGTTGTTGGACGGTGAGCTGCCACGTAATCAATCAGGTCAAGAAAATGCTCTTTACTTGCAGCATTTCGAATCAAATCGTGAACTTCTTTAACTACCCAACTCATGGGCCTTTCCTTGAGTCCCTTGTTTGTATTAAAAAATGGAAGATCGACTTTTGGGTTGTTTGTTTGCCATGTTTGCTAGGGCAACACCCGATAACTGATGACTGGACTCCAGTGGCTACTGGTCAGAGCAGGGACGCCGTTCGGTGTTGAGCTGCTCCGGCCGGCAGCGTCGCCAGGTAGCTGGCAGTTGGTATTCAGGCGACTAGGCACCGGCTGCAGTGAAGGTGGCGGCTAGGTTCTACCTTAGAAGAAGAGTTTTTCCTTATTTGCAAGAAAGGCCCTCATATTTTTTAAAATATTAATTGATAAATTAAAATATTTTTTTTAAATATATAGGGGTCCATGAGTTTTACTATGTAGTCCCTGTAAAATTTAGATGACTGGGACTTATATGGGCCGGAATCCACTTAAAGTGAACTTCGTTAATTTTGACGGCCTAGTGATAACATATTAATAAATAATATTGTGAAATATAATCAAAATAAAATAATTACATATAATATAAGTTATCAATATTAATAACAATTGTAAAATTGTATTAATTAATATGAACATAATTATTTGAATTAATCTAAACAAATATTTTGTTTTTGAAAAAATAAATATTAATAATACAAATAAAGAAAAATATATTTTAATTTTTTAAACTTTTATTTTTAAAAAATATTAATCTAGAAGGGTAATAAATAATCCGCTAAATTACTTTTGCATCATGTGGATATTGTACTAGTAATTTAAAAGCATTAATAGAATTACATTTCCTCGCAAACTATCACCGTATGTGGTCTCTTCACACAAATATTGATTTATTTTATAGTATAAAGTGAAAAGTGTAACTTTAACTTCGAATGGAAGAAATGAAAACTGGAAATCCATATTTGAGGAAAATGATAGTTTAGATTATTTATAACAGAATATTCTAATATCTACTTAGATTCATTTAAATTCTAATAGACGTTATGATTTACGTTGAACCAAATCATTTAAATTATCCAAAAATATATCTATCTTTATATAGAGAAATAATAACATTTTTTTTTTTACTTAGTTGACACCCCTCACATGAACCAACCTTGCGTTTCGTACCAGAATTTCCCTTTCTCTAGTGCTTGCGGATGGATTGAAGGATCATAATTTATAAGATAGAATGAAAAGGATTTTGAACAAAAATTTTCTAAAAATGTTCTATTCTAATCTAAATAATACTCTCTTCATTTCTTTTTAAAATTTTTTTAAGGTTTTGGAACGCATACCAAGGCAATAATTGTTTCAATAATTAATATTTTTCTTGAACTAAAATACCTATTATAATAAATAATGTTCATATAAATTCAATCATAATATTTAATGTGATTAGAAGGATATAACTAGAAGATTTTCATTAAATGTTTGTTGGGAAATAAAAATATTCCTTAAAAAGTGTAAAGTGACTTATATTTTGAAATAAAATGAATTAATTAAAACAACTTATTAAAAGAAACGGAGGGAGTAATTGTTAGGTTGGACTCTCCTTGTGATAGAATTAGATTGAGCTCATTAAAGGTTATATTAGGCTTTTTGACTTTACTTTGGCCTGATAAACCAAACCCATAGAATTATATGAAAGTAGTATAGAAATCTGCCCAATGCATAAAAATTCACTAATAATAGTTATATAAAGTATGAAATAATAAAATTAAAAATAAAAATGTATTTAATAAAAAGTAATTTAACATGTTATCTACTATTCGTTCAAAATAAAATTTGTTTAAAGAAAAAAAAAAAAAGAAATACCCATGTCTAATTTTCAATTTCTTTTAGAAGAAACTCAATTAATTAAATTCATACTTTCTCCATCACTATTTATAAGTCATTAGAGCTAACTTTTATTATCACTAATTATAAGTCATTATTGTTAGTTTATAAGGTAGTTAGACTAAATTTTTCCCTTATTATCCTTGTCTGAACTATCTATCTCTCTCTCTTTCCAAAACTTTTTTCTCCTTTCCAATCTTGCATAAAGGGATTTTTAGAAAAAAAGATTTTCTTAATTTTACGAAATGACGACTAGTAACTTTTAAATAATGATTGAGAGAGTATTAGTTAATACATACGTACATACGTATGTATGTATATATTATTACGGTCTGTTATAGATATTTTTCAAATTATATTGTATGTTAAATTTTGTATTTTATATATTTTTTTTAGTGGCATCTGTTCCAGTATTTTGTTCTAGTGTATAAATATATTAGTTCTATTTAATCCATATTTATTTTATACAATAATTAGTCATACATTAATCTCACATTGGATTAAACACAAAAGACTCTTTATTTGATTGTCTATAAAAGAGCCCACAATCAACATAACAAATATTTTCTCTCTTTCTCTCATTGGCATTGGAGTGGGATATTGGGACACACTCCTTCTCGTGAAGATTTCGATCCTTATAGGTTTCCCAAACAACTCATACAGTGATCTAGTCAGAATCCGACCCGAACCCCATCAGTAAGAGTTCCGACTACATCATGTACCCTTATAATTCTTTAAAATAGGGAATAATGTAAAGTTTTATATGATGTTAATTGAAAGCTAATAGAATCAAATTATTTCAAATTCTTTAATATATGCTTAGTTGTAGCTAAATATAAGGCACCGGATTTCTACATCATTTTCTACACACCCAATAAAATAATATATATCATGTGATTCTTTGATTTAAATAGATTTCAAAGAAATTCTACATGTACATTACTACGGAAAAAAAAATAGTCTTCTAAAGATAAACTTTTTGTTTTTAATATATTTACTATAAATATTTTCAAAAGTTAGATTTAAGTTAAATTTAACTAATTATTTAATTCAAGATTCTTATATTTTTTGAGCTCATATATGATTGACATTTTTTAATTTATGT
>JAOXNR010000287.1:0-42099 GCA_028571225.1 Parsonsia alboflavescens
GAAGAAATCCAAACTAATAGATCATATTGGAAGACAAACATGGTCATTAGTCACTAGCTTGAATCTCTTGTTGAAGTCTTGTGCAAAATTTTAAATTATGAGTGACTTTGGGTTTGGATAGATGAATACTGAAATTCCAGCCATAATTCAAGCGAATCACATCAATTAGATAATGAATGGATTGGATGGACATAAAATGAATTTGATAAAAAATTTGATGATAATAGACTTCTTCCTTGGGTGTTCTTGCACTTTAGAAAAACGCGTAGCTTAGGACCAACTTTATACACACATTTCTGCATGGTCATTGTAATAGTTCTGAATCATTTCGGTAAATGTGCAAGATTTGTTTACTTTATTTCACTTCTCTTCATCCTTTAAAGTTTAAAATATCCCTTTCGCAAAACTTTTATGACTCTTCAACCTTTGTTTACCCTAGAACATAAAGAATGGAAGAATAAATAAATAATAATAATAAAAATGTTAAACATAAAGGTATTTTCTAGTTTTCAACTATTGCATATCTGCCTGAATTTTAATTTCACACAATTCTACTACACTCTGAAGTTAAGATAATCTTGCCCAGATCAAGTTGAAATGAGCCGTAGAGACATGAACAGAACATATAGATAATACACATCAACTGACCTAGTAGTTGAAAACAAAGTGCATTTCCATTTTTGGGAACATCATCTTGCGGTCCTTCCCGGTGATGCCATATCCAATTCTTCATCTGTCTATGTGCAATCATGTTATGTTTCTCTTTCTTCTCCTACAGTCTTTCCAGCTCCTCATTACTAGGGTCATTTTCAGGTAAAAGGGCAAGAGGCACTACTTTTCTAAGCAAATCAACAATCTAAAAAACAAGAAGAAGCATGATGATGATGAAGTCCCATAGATCACTAAAATAGAGTCAAATATGGATTGTTGTCAATGAAAATAAGTGGAACTCAATCAAATTTTCATTTGTCTAATTCTAAACATAATCCTTGGAGATCTGCCCACTCTTCATCATTATTACTGCATTATCTTTGGCAAATAAGAGGAAAATCAAGAAAGGAAAAGAAGAATTCTACACAAACAGATCATATGTCATCTTCAATGAAATTTATGGGGCTGCAAAGGTTCATAGAACTCTACTAAAAGAAGAGTGTGAAGCAAAACTTTGCTCTATTAGAAGCTGATGGAGGCAACATAGAATACAAAAGTAGCAGGGCAACCGTCTTTCCCTCCCTCACTAAAAGGATCAACTAGAATACAATCTTCATCATCTTTTGAATCAATACGGTCCCTGCCATTGATGCTAAAATAAGTTTCTAGCCAAACTACAAAAGTTCCTCATTTGTATATATTTATTCATTACAGCAGAAGTAAATTATTTTATTTGTATGCATATCTGAAATGACATAACAATATTGTCTTCTACTAATTGTCCTCAGATACAAATAGAATAAAAACTTCTACCCTCATTTCTCAAAACTTTGGATAAACCAGAAATTTGGGGGAAAATGGGGAGTAACATTCTTTTGGATGTTTCCAAATGATAGTGCGAAAGAACTTATAACCTATAATCTAAACAGGTACTTAGTTAAAAGGTACTTCAGAAAGTCAAGCTAAAGCAATAAAGAGGGCTTAAAAGAGAGTTCAAGATTCCATTAGCAATATAGATTTGGCAACTCATGAAGTCACTAATTACTAAAAGAATATATGAAATATGAACAGCTTGAGAAGTCTTAGAACCCATCTCAAGAAAATCTGTCCACCATTACAAAAATGGAGGATCTTCTCTGCTATCCCAAGACAAAAATCTAGACCTTTCCAAGGTTCATATGCAATCGTCAATGGACTGTAAACTCCTGTATTCTGCTAACTCCATTTAAACTGCTTTCAGAGAACTAAAGCTATGCAAAAACCCATTGGTACATTTTCTACAATGAAAACCCATGGAAGAAAGAATGTATACCAGGATATCAGAAAACCCAGTGGACTTCAAAAGTTGCCGGAGGATTTCAGTCGCCATCGGAGGATTTCAAAACGTGTTGGAGGGTATCAAAACAGCCCGTCATTCCTTCCTCTTTCCAGTCCCGATGCCGCACTTCATCTTTCCATCCCAAAGTTGCTCGGATCTCTTTTCTGCCGGTGCCTCAACTCCCTCTTTCAAGTCGTTCTTCGGCCAGTCACTGCCTCACCTCCCTCTTTCGAGGTCGTTCTTCGGCGCGAGAGTTTTTCACCTTCTCTTTCAAATCGTTCTCCAGCCAGTCAGAGTCTTGCCAAAATCGAATTTGTCCATCGGAGCAAGGGTTGGGTATTGGGAGGATTTGGGGAAAAAATGTAGAGTGGATTGCATGGAATGGATTGTGACTTGGGGAATTCGGTGGGCTGACTGTTGTCCTCAAAACGATGTCGTTTTGAATTCAAATGTAGTAACTCCTTCCATTACTGGCTTGGCGAGAGCGTCCCATAATGCACACGGTGGAGCGTGTTCTAGCATTATATATATATATATATATATATACACACCATGTTTTGGTTTTTCTTAAAGAATAAAGTCTCTTTAGTTTCCGTCTTCATTATATACGTACCTTGCAGGAAGGTACGTATCTGCAAACATTTGTAAAGACTACAGAGCAAAATGGATAAGCAAAAGTGATCCCGCTTTGTTGCCGCAGCTTTGGTTTATCAGACATCTTTTCAATCAGGTTTGTATATTTTTTTCACACTAGCAAAGTCTGCGAAAAGATAAAATGTTTAATATGATGATAATTTTATTTTTTTATCTTAAATTGTAAAATTAACGAAGAGGGATTCTGCTATTTAGATTCTAGATATTGGGATTTTAAAAATATAGAAAACTTTTTTGACTTCTTTTTGCTTTCCTGTGGTGCTTATTGAGCATGATTAGTTAGTTAAAATTATAAATAAATTTTTTGTTGAAGTTAAATGTTATTATTTATTTTTTAATAAAATGTGAATTTTATTTTTCATTCTTTCATGTTGATAGGATTTATTAAGTAGTAAGAAGGTTGGAAATTGTTTTACAGAAGAGTAGGAATTGGAGACTGACACCTAGCTTGGGAGGAGAGAAATGGATAGATGGATTTGAATCTGTTGTTTGGGAGTTTACATGAGAGAAGAGAAGAGAGCTGAGATGATGAGAGATCTCTCCTAGGAGAAAAAGAGCATCTCTCCAAAGTGGGATGATTTGGAGAGAAAGGAAGAGGAATATAAGTCACCAATCGATATTTTACAAAAATTAAGATAACTTTTTTTCTCCCCTTAAATTACCCTCTAATCATCCTTTCAAAAATCTAAATACCATTTCATTATATATCATTAAAAGAGTAACATAGAAAAACACTTTTGAATACCTAATTAACGTACAACAATAACTTATAATTAATAATAAAAAAAATTAATTAAAATAATTACATCTAATAACGGAGAAAGTAATATGTAGTATTATTATGTATTCTTAACTTCTATATAAGAAGGGTTTATTTTCATAGAGATACGATCTTCTCTTTTCTTAGCTTCTATCCCCAAATGAAAAAAAAATCTCTTATCTTGTCTTCTTATTTGAAACTCCCAAATAATGATATTTCATAAAACACCTCAAGTTCTTTTCTTTCATACTTAAAATTTCTTTTCCTTTCCCTCCAATTCAATACTCCCAAACTAGCTATGAAGATTCTGAATCATTTTTTTTCTTTTTCTTCATCGGCTGCAAGAAGTTCTTTACTTTATGAACAGCCTGCCTATAACATTATTCTAATAGTAATATCATGTGCCTGACGAATTATTAAATCACTAAAAAAGAAGTATTTACTCCAAACTAATTTAAAGGAACAAATAAAAGATAACCAAAGAAATGCCAAGACAATTCGCAAACAGAAATATGAAAAATACAGAATCGATAGCAGAGCAGCGAACTCACCTGCAACCATTTAACAAGTTTATAAAAGAAAGGTGGGAATGACAGCAATATGGAACCAGTAAATGAACACCGCATAAAGCTGACAACACATATAAATGAAAGCCCCAGATCTGTTGTAACGAAAGCAAAGCAAATACAAACTCACTGTCTCTTCACAAAATCACAAAGCTTGGAGTTCATAATCGGATATTAACGGTAAGAAATTGCAGGGATAGTAAAAAGACAAATAAACATGATGGGTGAAAGAATGAAAAGTAAGAGTTATAAACATATGCGTAAACCTGCAGCTTGTAGAAAGTAAAGGATCCTAACCTTCATATGTTCTATAAAAGCCTTTTTCAATCATTCATATGTGATATGTGTTGAATTATCCTGATTTTTAGGATCTGATTATTAAGAAATGGTTGTAAATAATTAGTTAAGGAATGATTTATTAGAATCTCTTGATTTGTGGGATAATAGCTGTATTTTATAGATATATTTTTCCTAGTTAGTACTTGTAGAAATCCGATAAATAGCTTTGTAATCCTGGTATAAATAAATGAAGAATAATTACAATTCTCTTTTCTAAATTCTTCATGGTATCAGAGCTTTAGCCTCATTTTTCTGGGATAGTGTTGCGATGCATCTTCATTGATACAGTAATCTTCCAATCACAGCCTTCAGTGCTAGATTTGTCTTTGCCCTTAACAATCTAATTGCAATTGTCATTGTTATGATCCCTTTAGCTATTTTTCCCAATTTTTTCCTCTTCCTTTCCAAGTACTTTCTTTGTGCCTGGAATTATCCATGTCTGAGACAAAATTGATTGCAGATATTTCGGGTCAAATTGAGGAGGCCAACACCAGCCATATTTTCGGAGATCTACAAAATGTGAGAGCAACTTATAGGCTGTAGGTGAAAGAATCCTTCAGCAGTGAGGAAATAGAAAGAATTAAAGGGTTTTTAGGGTCTCTTGATAAACCCTCTAGTGCATGTTCCTTAGCACTCTCAGGTAAGTCTCCATTCTCTTTTAGTCTAAATGCCTCTGAAAAACTTTTAAGTGAAGCTTGGATAATAGACTCAGGTACCACTGATCACATGAGTTACACTTCACATTTTTTTAGTTCCTACACCCCATGTCCAAGCAATAGGAAAATAGTGGTGGCAAATGGTTCTCTGGCCACTGTTGCAAGAGTTGGTGATATCTATATTACACCTATTCTCACTCTAAAAGATGTCCTCCATGTGCCGAAACTATTAGCCAATCTAGTTTCCATACAAAGGCTCACCAATGAGCTCCAATGTTATGCAATTTTTTACCCTACCTATTGTGTTTTTCAGGAACAGGATTTGGAGAGGAAGATTGGACTTGCTAAGGAAAAGAATGGGTTGTAGTATCTTGAGACGTCGAGGATTTCAAAGAATGTCATGAACAATTCACCCTTGTCATTTCTTAGTGCTTCAAATAAGGATATCATTTGGCTCCACCATTTTCATTTTGGTCATCCATCTTTTCATGTCTTAAATATCATGTTTCCTTCCTTGTTTACAAGATTAGATATGAGTCAATTACAAAGTGATACTTGTGAATTTGCTAAGCACACTCGTCTATCTTTTCCTATACACAACAAAAGAAGTTCTCATCCTTTTGATTTGATTCACAGTGACATTTGGGGACCTTCCACAATTCCAAATATCTCAAAGGCTCGATGGTTTGTTTCTCTAATCGATGATTGCACTAAGGTCACATGGATATTCTTACTCAAACACAAATCTGATGTAAGTAGTATTGTTCCTAATTTTAATTCTATGGTTCAAAATCAATTTGGATTAAAATTAAGAGCTTTAGATAAGATAATGCTAGAGACTACTTTAATCAAATCTTGTCAACCTATTTTCGAAAGGAAGGGATCATCCATGATTCCTCCTGTGTAAATACACCATTGCAAAATGGGTCGCTGAAAGGAAAAATGCTCATTTGCTCAACACTACTCGAGCATTGTTGTTTCATGGAAATGTCCCTAAGTCCTATTGGGGGAAGCCATCCTTACATCTACATACATGATTAATAGATTACCATCAAGAGTATTAGATTTCAAAACTCCAATGGCAATTCTTTCCAGTTTTTATCCCCATTTCAGGACAACAAATAATCTCATACCTAGAGTCTTCAATTGCACCTCATTTGTACATGTTTATAATCAGCAAAGGGGAAAACTAGATCCTAGAGCAATCAAGTATGTCTTTCTTGGTTACTCTTCTACACAAAAGGGGTATAAATGTTATCATCCTTCTCGAAAGACTTATATATTAGTCGATGTTACATTTGTAGAAAACAAACCTTACTTTCCATAGTCTTATCTTCAGGGGGAGAAGTCATTAGTTGAAGATAAAGACTTTGACAGCCATAATCTTGACTTACCTCCTAATAATCTTCCATTCCAAGATCCGCTTTTGATCAATCAACTCCTGACCAATCAACCTCCAACTCTAATCAACGAGCTCCTAATGAATCAGTTTCTGCTACTTCAATCCTGGACTCACTCTCAACAATTGAGCCTATTCCGGAACAAGAGTCCACTCCTATATTTCCCCATATTTATGACTCTAAGATTTCCTGAGGTATACTCAAGAAAGATATTTGTTCCAGACCAAACACAAGTTCAAGATTCCCATCCGAGTTTTGCAAATGAATTTCCGGTAAGTTCTGACTCTCCTTTGCATAAACAGTCAATTGATATGCCAGAAAATGACTCGCATCTTCTTATTGCTGTTGGAAAAGGTACTAGAGAGTGCACAAAGTGACCCTTATATAAACTATCTCACTATGTGTCACTTGACCGCCTATCACCATCTCATAAAAATTTCATTGTGAGTCTAAACACCATTTCTATTCCAAATACTTTATCTAAGGCATTGTCTAAAGAAGAATGGAGGAATGCAATGAGAGAAGAAATGAATGCACTAGAAAAAAATTGGGCTTGGGAGATTGTCGAAAAACTTGAGGGAAAGAATCTTGTGGGCTGCAAATGGGTTTTTACCTTGAAATATAAAGCTGATGGTTCTCTTGAGAGATATAAAGCACGATTTGTGGCAAAGGGTTATACTCAGACTTATGGAGTAGATTATCAAGCGATATTCGCTCCGGTGGCAAAGATGAACACTTTGAGAATTCTAGTCTCCTTGGCGGCTCACTTTAATTGGCAACTTCAATAGTTTGGTGTGAAGAATGCATTCTTACATGGAGACCTAGAAGAGGAGATCTACATGACTTTTCCACCGGGATTTGGAGGAGAAAAGACAACAAACAAAGCATGTAGATTACGGAAAGCACTATATGGCCTCCAGCAATCACCCAAAGCCTGGTTTGGGAGATTTTCCAGAGTTATGAAATCTTTAGGCTACAAACAAAGCCAAGGTGATCATCCCCTCTTCATTAAGCATTCGGCAAGAGGGAGAGTGACAACACTTCTCATGTACGTCGATGATGTTATTGTCACAGGTAATGACGATGGGGAGAAACGGCAGCTAAAACAGTGTTTGATTAAAGAATTTGAAATAAAAGAGCTAAGAAGACTCAAATGCTTTCTTGGCACTGAAGTTTCTTACTCTAAATAAAGAATTTTTTTCTCATAACAGAAGTATGTGACTGATCTCTTGAAGGAAACTGGAAAACTTGGTTATAAACCAGTAGCTACACCTATTGAGCCTAATAAAAGGCTTGGGGATGCAAAGGAAGAACCTGCTGTAATTTGAGAAATGTATCAAAAATTGGTCGAGAAACTCATCTATTTGGCTCATACTAAGTCTGATATTGCCTATTCAGTAAGTGTGATTAGTCAATTTATGCATGACCCAAGAAAATCACATTATTGAAAAGGAAGTCTCGGAAAAGGAGTCCTATTCAGAAGAAATCAAAAACTGGTGCTGCAAGCTTATACCGATGCTGACTATGCAAGATCCATGGTGGATAGAAGGTCAACATCTGGTTATTACACATTTCTTGACGAAAATTTAGTGATTTGGTGGAGTAAAAAAACGGAACGTAGTTGCAAGATCAAATACCGAATCAGAATTTCAAGCAATAGCCCAAGGAATATTTGAGCTATTATGGCTTAAAATTATCCTAAAAGACTTGAAAATCAAGTGGGATGGTCCTATGAAGCTGTATTATGACAATAAATCAGCAATTAATCTTGCTCATAATCCCATACAGCATGATAGGATGAAGCACATTGAAATTGATAGGCATTTCATCAAAGAAATTGATTTGCATGTCCTACATACCTTCCAGAGATCAACTGATTGATGTGCTAACCAAAGGACTTAATGGTGGGATCTATCACGAAATAATCTCCAAGTTGGGAATGGAAGATATCTATTCCTTAGCTTGAGGGGAAGTGTTGAATTATCCTAATTTTTAGGATCTGATTATTAGGGAATAGCCGTAAATAATTAGTTAATGAATGATTTATTAAAATCGCTTCATTTGTGGGATAATAGTTGTATTTTATAGATGTTTTTCCTAGTTAGTTCTTGTAGAAGTCTATAAATAGCTTTGTAATCCTAGTACAAATAAATGAAGAATAATTAAAATTATCTTCTCTAAATTCTTCAATATGCCTACATGAATAAAAGATATTTTCCTTATTAGTTAACCAATTTCACTTTATATGACTATCTTGATAAAATAAAAAAGAATTTCTGAAATATTTTTCTTTATCATTACACAAGAGAATTACAACATATATAGGCAGCAAGAATGATCACTTCCTTAATATTAGGGTCTAATATAGGAAGTATAATCAAATCCCTTAATCCTAGGCCTAACAAAGGAAGAATTACAGTAAATATATATAAATATATAACAGTAATGAAGCTAAATAAAGAACATACAGCTATAAAAGAAGCTAAATAAAGAAAGAAGAATATCTTGGCATATAAGGAAAGAAGAATATATTGACATCCCCTCAAATTGAGAAATTTGTTGTGGGCACGTCAAAGTTTTTGTAAATACATCAGCAATTTGAAGATCAGTAGTAAGATGAGGAAGAGTGATAACATCGAGAGTAAAGGCCTCCCTAATGTAGTGACAGTCCACCTCTATGTGCTTTGCGTGTTCATGATATACTGGATTTGCAGCGATTTGAATGAAGTGGAGTAGAATCAGATTGAGGACAAGTTCATAAAGAATGCCATGTAACCACACAATTTCGGAACAAGCTGCAGACATGGCTCTATACTTAGCCTCCGTGGATGATTTAGAGACACAGTCCTGCTTCTTACACTTCCAAGAAATCAAGACATCTCCAAGAAATATGCACCAGCCTGTTGTAGATTTTCTAGTATCTGGGCATCTAGCCCAATCTGCATCACTATACGCAGTCAAATGAAAAGCAGATCATGTTGGAAAAAATAATCTATGAGTTGGTTACCCAATTAGGTATCGAATAATGCGATGAACGGTAGCAAGATGAAGATGTCGAGGCGATTGCATAAATTTGCTAACTGTACGAACAACATAGGGGATATCAGGCCTTGTAATGGTGAGGTAGATAAGATTACCAACAAATTTCCTATATAAGAAAGGATCAAGCAAAAGATCACCTTCATCTTTTCAGTATTTCACATTCACCTCCATTGGCTTATCAACAGCAGTAGCATCCTTTAAACCAACCAACTCAATGAGATCTTGAATATATTTATGCTGATTTAAGAACAAACCATGAGCCCGAGAGTGAACTTCTAGTCCCAAAAAATATGTGAGATGCCCAAGATCTTTCATTTGAAATGTACTATGCAACATATTTTGAAGCGTAGTGATCAGCCCCAAGTCATTAATAGTGATGATAATATCATCGACATAAACTAAGAGAAAGACCATACCATTAGTGGTCTTATGAAAGAAGAGAGATGAATCATATGGACTTTTGTGTGAAAGAGAAGTGGAGATGAGTGCTGCGAAACCATCAATGACATACCGGGTGGAAGTTTCATATAAATCTCCTCTTTAAGATCCCCATTCAAGAAGGCATTTTTTACATCTATCTGATGTAAAGGCTAAGTTTTAGAGGATGCAATAGCTAGAATGATTCTCATCATAGTCATCTTAGCAATTGGTGGAAAAGTTTCTTCATAGTCGAGGTCATATTCTTGTTTATTGCCTAGAGCAACCCATTGAGCTTTGTATTGATCTAAAGAGCCATCAGACTTGAGCTTTACTGTATAGACCTACTTACTACCAAGTAGTTTAACATCTGGAGGACAAGAAACAATGTCCCAAGTATGGTTGGCCTCAAGTGCTTGAAGTTCTGCTTCCATTGGCTTGTTGCCAACACTCATGTTCCATAGCGTGTTCATAACAAGTGGGAATAGAAATAGAAGACAAAGAAATAGTCATAGCCACAGGGGTTAGAAAACCATATCTATCAGGAGGTGTGTGAGTTCTAGAGCTTCTTCGGAGAGGTGGTGGATTATTGGAATTGGGTAGAGCAAGATCTAATGCAGCAGGAAGATTTGGACGAACCTCGGAGAGACCTATAGGAGGATCAAATGCAGGAGGAGTGCATCTGTGATAAACCTAACTAGATTTAAATCTTTGTACGGGTGTTAATGAGTCAAAAAAATGCAGTAAAACAAAGAAAGAAGGTGATGCAATAAACTGGAATGAATAAATGGCTAAATAGGAAAAGAACTGGATACTGTGAAAACACACAAGTTTTCAGTTTAACGAGAAAAGTCGAAAATTATTACATTTTTAAAAGCCCTTTGTAAATAAGACAAAATGAGATATTTATAACCTATAATCTACCTTTAACCTAATTGGAAATAAAAAAGCCCTAAAACCATAAAAAGCCCATTTCAAGCTTGGGCCAGCCCGCATCATTCTCCCCAGCTTGGAAAAGATTCGCCCTCGAATCTAACTCTTCCTCACTAGCTACGTTTTTACGAGCTCTAAAGGCCCAAAAGAACTCTAATTAAAAATAATAAGAATAATAATAACAAAAACTCCTAATTGGGCTTAAAAAAAAAAACTAGGGACCATAACTAGAAATATTGTTAAAAAAATGTGGCTTCTTGCAAATAACCAAAACCCAAATTAGGGTTTTAGATTCATCTTCTTCTCCTTCCCGAAAGCGTAACCTCAGTGCCATCAGCCACCAGATCTGCTTGAAAACCAACCTTGAACTAGAGGCCTACCACTACCGATCACCATCTGTTGGTCTAGGGCACCGTCAGCAGAAGCTTGGCCCTCTCTTTTCACGTCATGGCATCTACTGGCATTTACCCGACCGACTACTGCCTGGTCTGCTCTGCTCTAGGTTTCTGCAAGCTGGAGAAGAAGCCACTACCACTGCTACCTATCCACTGGCCGCCTACAAGCACCACTGGCTGAGTGCTTGGGTGGTTGCTTGCTTGTAGACCCTTGAGCGGATCTGCACGTTGCCGCTGCTACGGGTGTCTGCTCAGTTCTTTTGTCACTGCCGTTGGTGTCAAGATTAGCCAGATTTGCCGTGTCGTCTACTCTTCGTCTTGCCTCTGCAACTCGACCTCTACCTAATAGTCTGCACTTGTCCAGCTTTGGAGTGCGCTACCTTCTTGACAAATCTGCCTGCCCAATTGATGTTTCATGCAAAATTCCGAATAGGTTTGCTTGTCAGGAATGTAACTGATTTCTCCAGCAAACATGGCTGCCCGACAACCTCTCTCCATGACTAGAAGAAGTTCTACTCCCTGTTTTTTTTTTTTTCAATGATCTTTTGATCTACCTGCTTGCCTAATCGGAAAGCTCGATTTTCATGCCAAGATTCTAGAAAGAAGATTATTTGCCAACTTGTTCTTCTCGATTATGCCCCTAGTTCAAAACTCCAAGCGGATTGATGCCTTCCCCCTCATTTTTGGATTCAATCTTTGATTCCCCCCCCCCCCCCCTAGTCTGAAAGTCCCACCTAGCCTACACCAGTTGTCGCTCTAAGTTTGGATCTACCTTCTCTATTTTTCGTTTTCGTTTTCTCGTAGGTGTCGTTGACGAGGCTGATCATCTTCCTCAGGAATGACTCCACGTCTCCTTCCAGCACGACACCGTCGATGACCAACACAATTTTGTTCAGCCATTGCTAAAGGCAACCTAGTGCTCTAATACCAACTGATGCAATAAACAAGAACGAATAAAAGGCTAAATAGGAAAAGAACTGGATATTGTGAAAACACATAAGTTCTCACTTTAACGACAAAATCGGAAATTTTCACATTTTTTAAAAGCCCTTTGTAACTAAGACAAAACAAGATATTTATAACCTAAAATCTATCCTAAACCTAATTGGAAAAAAAAAAGCCTTAAAACCATAAAAAGCCCATTCTGAGCTTGGGCCAGCCAGCATCAGAAGGGAAATCTGAAGGCTGTTGTGTGCCTAAGAAAGGCTGATTTTCAAAAGAAATTACATTCCTAGAGACGCGGGTTCGACGGGCATGAGCATTATAGCAAAGAAAGCCTTTTGGGTTCCAGCATATCCTCAAAAAGCACACTTGACACGCCGGGCAGCAAGTTTATTTCTCTCACATGCAAGGAGATGAACAAAAGAAACACATCCAAAAACATGCAAATTGGAATAATTTGGTGCATGCCTAAATAAGCAACGATGAGGAGAATCATTGTTCAAGGTAGGAGATGGTAATCTATTAATCAAATAAATAGCAGTATCACAACAAAAACGACAAGGAACACAAGTCTCAATTAGAAGAGTTCGAACAACATCAAGAAGATAATGATTCTTCCTTTCAGCCACACCGTTTTGCTGTGAAGTGAAAGGACAACAACGTTGTGATATGATCCCATGAGTTCGAAGAAAAATTTGAAATTCATTAGACATATAGTCACCATCTGAATTTGCAAGATTTTGATTTTGGTAGAAAATTATGTTTCAACTAAAGCAAGAAAGACCTTAAACACAGAGAAAACCTAGAATTCCTAAGTTGATCTCAATGATATGATTTGTGGAGACTTTTTCCTACGTATTGAAGGGGAATAAGATTCAATAATCCTAGTCTAATGTATTCTCCATCAACCTGTATATCCAAAACCTAGGATTTGATACCAAATTTGTAAAGACGACCCTCTTAAGAATAACCCCACTGTACTCCGGTAGGCATACAAGGTTTCTTTACATTATCAAACTTACTTGACCGGAGGGAGAGTGGCTAAGGCGGGATCTTGTATAAAGACAAAAGGAATTCTAAAACTCAAAACTTCAAAATCAAAGTTTGCTTTATAACCAGAGAAAAATAGTCAAATACATCAAGACCTAAAATAATCCTTAACATGATGCCTTGTTATAAACATGAAATAGACATCCAATATATATATACAATCTATCAGGAAATATAACTACATTCATAATCAAAAGAGTCCACTAGATGTTCCATTCTACATCATTCTATTCTCAAAAGAATGCATCTAAATTTTTTCATGATTGTGGACATATAGGTCATCTACTGATATCTTGATTTTGCCTCATAGTTACTAAAAAGAAAGAAATCAAACCAAATACAAATACCAAATGCAAATTCAAAGTGGAAAACAAGAGCTCAAAGCTTAAAATCATTTAAATCTGGAAGAAAACTAGTAATTTTCATCAATAAAGATAAAATCCAGACAATTTAAGGGTTTAAACATTATCATGACTAACCATCCTTATACACCTTAACTGAATTTGGTGCAACTGTCCCTGGGTACCATTGGGTCCCGCAGAGTACCCTTCAAGCGATTGAACCTCTCAAACGTCGTGAGAAGTAACTACTATTTATAGTTAATCGGATCCATACTGACGCAGTCGGAAACAGAATCTGAAGATTCATTCTTGTTCAGAAACTTGCAAAACAAGAAACGAAAAAAAACCCCTGATCCAATTTTCCTTCTAATCAAACTTCAACGCAAGTAGTTAGAAGACGAAAATTAAAATCAAGTGAAAACAAATTTTCGAAGTAGTCAAAAATCGCAAAGCCAAAAAGAGGCAAACTTTAATTCATCAAAACTATCGAAAAACAACCAGCCAAAACCATTCTTAAAACCAAAAACAAAGGATAACCCTAATCGGAAACAAAAAGGAAAGAAATTGCAAAAAAACCCCTAGAAAAATAGTAAATTACGAAATTGTCACTAAAAACTGTAAAATTATGACAATGCCACTGAAAGCAGAAAATTGCTCAAAACACCATCGAAATGACTTCGTTGGGCCATTCCGGGTCACCCAGTCAGATTTGGTGTTTCAGTCACCTCGGGAATCGTGCCCGACATCAATTTGGTGTTTCAAACATTCTGAACGTCGTGGAGCTGATTGTGGAACCAAAACTTGCCCCACATATGAATCACCTTGATCAGCAACCAGCTCTGCACCACATATGCAAAAATACATCAACCCTATGCTTTCCCGTCCCTTGTAGGTTCCCCAAATTAACTTTCTGACTAAGGAACATAATTCATAATTCTAGGTTACTATTTCGTATCAATTGTATGCAAGTTTGCTAATAGGATCGACCGACCCTATTAGGAACCCACACCTGGGCTAATAGATTTCATAACTTTGAATTTTCTAATTCGAAGTCATCTCGGACAATGACTTGATTCTATACCAAATACTCCAGTGGAGCTTTAATCACTTAATTCAAAATTTCTTTTCATTGATTGAGCTCTTTTCCAAAGGTGAGATTGAATTGTTTGAAATAGGGCTCGAAAGCCCATATAACATTTGTATAAACCTTATATTTGAAAATGGAGGAACATTTGGAAGAATTCTTGGAGTTGAATTGGTAGGCTTAAAATCTCTTACAAGGAAGGCTAAAACGTAAGTGATTACCTCATGGTTACTACTAAACATTTACATTAATTTTAGTAGTGCTGCCTCACAAGTAGTAAACACGGCTTCCTTAGGATACATGACTATAACTCACAAGAGATTAACCACTTAAACATTGTGCTAAGCTCTTATTTACATAAAGTAAATAGCACAAGAAAAAGAAATCATAACACTAAATTCTTCCTGTCAATCAACCTTGTGCAATTTTAGTTAATTGATCATATCTTAAAGTAAGAAGCTCCAAATCACAAACTGTTTGCTGCATAATAGACTAGATTCATAGGACTTTTCGACGGTATAAAGATCCCGAGTTGAATAGCTCTATATTTGTACAGTTTAATCCCCAAAGTTGGCAGAAAATTAAGCTTGGCCGAAATTTTGTATAGCTTGAGGTATTAATACTATATATTCCAAAATTCTTATAAGTAAATAAGGTAGGACGTAATTGAGATAGGAATAGTTAAACAACTCCTGAGAGACTAGGCTTTTGTTATAGGGATTGAAGAATTTTTAGGCTAGAGCACGAAAGTAGAGTTAAATGCTGCCAGGTTCCAACCTCAGGTTTTCTCCAATTCAGTCCCTAGGATGGCAATTAAGGGGCAAGGTTCACAGCTGAAAAAGGGTGTAAGATTCCTTAGTTATGGCTATAGTGGAGTGTAATTCTTAAGATAAGAATTGTTAATTAAATTTCTGGAAAGCATGGAATACGACATGAAAGAAAAGACTACAGGTTACGTTGAATTCAATCTACATATTAAGGTTTGTATATTCCGAATATCAAGTAGTTCTATCTCCAGCCCATTTATTTCCATGCTTGAAGTCTCAATTCAAGATGCAAAACCAGAAAGCCTGGAGCATGATTAAATTCACCTTCAAGGTAGTAACAAAATGAAACTACTACTATATGACGATGGGATCATGGAAGCTTAAGTTCAGGTATTAGGAAGGCTGAAAATAAAAGTAACGCAGGAAGTGAATAGAAATCAAGAAATGGGTTCATAACTAATATGGACTTCCTTCTGCTCTATAACCCTTAAAGAATAAACCGATTCCGAACTTAACAGGCACTGCAATGGTTCTAGATGGATTACAGAATTGGAAGGGATCAAGCCTAAGTGAGCATTGATAGAAAGTGTAGTTAGCAGTGAAAAGAACCGAAACAAAGGACTTCCCTAAACTCCAGCCATAACCTCAATTGTGATCTTAATTCCAAAGTTGTATCCCTAAACTCCAGTCGTATAAAATCCTGCAACTACGCAATTTGAAGACTGATTAACGAAGGAAAGAAAGTTGCAGGCACCCGCAGAAACTCTGATACCATAAACACCACTCCCTCAACATTAATCAAACAGTAATCTTCAACCTCTGAGCCTCAACAAATATCAATCCACCGAACAAGCAATGAACCACAAAGGAATCGAAATTTAAAGTCCTATACAGAAAATATGAGTGAAGCCTCAAATGGAACAAAGTCAACCGGAATGGAAAACCGTGCAGTGTAGCTTGCTATAACCATTTCAGAGTACGAAAAGTAGATATCACCAACAGCCATCTCCAATCCTTCACAAAGCTATAATCATAATTTCACAACCCCATTCAAGCTTTCAGAAACAGAATAAGAACCCGACTGTAGTTTAACTAACACTAGAACCAGAAAGGAAGAAAACCCAATTCAGAACCTTTAAAAACCCTTATTCCACATACATTCGTGGATTGTCTTTAAATGTAATTGCATTAAAACCCTTACGTGGAAGAATTACTGACCAAATAAAGGATTTAATCAATGATAATAAGGCTGGAATAATGCTAGAAGGCAAGACTTCTTGATGACTTGATCAATTCTTGGCTGAAATCTCTTTCCTTTCTCCATGTACTTTCTCGGTCAGCTCTGAGTTCCTCTGTGTTTTTGCTCTGTTTTGAGCAGAATAAAAAATGGCTCTTGGTGTGCGAGTTATGGCCTATTATAGGGGAAAAATTATGTCTGCTTGGTGACCGATATGGCGTTGATAAGTGGCACGTGGGATGCAACGTGTCAAGACACCTTCTACTCTCTCTCTCTCTCTCTTTTTTAATTTTTAAATTGCAAGGAGAAAAAGTGGAAATGGCAGGCAGAAAACTTGGTGTCCAAGACTCATGAATCATACATTTACATGTACAGGTGTTGTGGGGTTAAATCAAGTAATTTAGATGGTTGAGAAGGGCATCAAGATCATTTTTGGCAAGTAGGTTTGTAGAGATCACTCCAACTATTTCTTCAATAATTCTTCAAAAACTAATTCATCCGTCGTATTCAACTATGAAAGATCTTTCTAATGATATAAATTATAGGCTAATCGGATAAGAATTGGTCTTCCAAATGAAGATAGGGACTAAACTGTCCAAAATTCTTAATAAGCGAATTTCTTACAAAAATTCTCCAAAATTTCAAAACTTAACGTAACTAAATCACTCATATCATAAATAAAACAAAATTTAAAACAAACAAACTCATGCGCGAATAAAACTCCAAGAATTTTAAAGATAAAGTTCTATTTTCATTAATTTACAAATAGAGATATTGAGTACAGCGGGGAAAATACTATATCTTGTCACAGGGATTCAACTGCGATAAATGTGCAAACTCTAATTTGATTAAATTTAATCTCTATTTTCCTCTCCGTTTCTTTCCATTTTAAAAAAAAAAAAATCTCAATAATCACCTAAATCATCCGCTTTCCCTTTTCCATACCTAAATTTCCTATTAACAAGACAGTGAAACATAAACAATTACTCTTGTCCTTTTTTTTTTCCGCTATACTTTCAGTACAAACAATTTAAACTATCACCCTTGTCAAATCATAAAAGGAAAGAATTATTATACTTTTGGGTAATTTATTTAACACATGAAGTTATTGTGGTTAGTGTTATGTAAATAAAATTCAATCCTTTGTATAAACTCAAACTTTATAGAGAGTTAAAACATCAAAGATTTTAAGATATTACTTGTCTGCAGAATTTTTTAACTTGATAAAGATCTAATAAGGAAAGAAAAAAAAAATTATGATTTTTAACCCTTTTTACACACTATATATATTTTCTACAATATTCACATTTAAAAAAAAAATAATTCCTCCATTATCCAAATCCAAATCGGGAAAGGAGAATTATTTTCACATTCTTTTACCATATACTTATATAAGTAATTTCACTATCCAAATCCTTTTATACACTTTCACCATTTATCAAGTGAACATGTAACATGATTCGTGCATGCATATTTCAAAATGTACAAAATTAATCTACACTAACCCTTATGACCTCATTGTGTCTTTGGAATGAACCAAGACTTAATCTATCGAATATGAATTCGACAAAAAAAATAAATCATGCAAAGTTTATATTCTATTAAATACAAACTTTCCATATGTAGAAAATTGTAAGCCTTTCAAAGAGGAATATAATCACACATGAATTCATCTATAGTGGGAATATTATACAATAAAAAATTCATAACACAACAAGTACCGTGGATTGAAAACAAACTAGGAGAAAAGATTGCAGTTGGTCTGACATTAACGAGTTCTTTTATAAACTTTGACAAAAGCGTACATTGAACGTAGAATTTTAGGAGAAAACTATTCTGAATTTTCTTCCCAAATCAATTACCCAATCACAAGAGGGGTCTAGCCTTTTATAGCTACTAGTCCAACTAATTATTTACGCTAATTACCAAAGCAATAAACCAGATATACTAGCCACAAAACTGGTTAGTATCTTCTGGTTGATGCACAAAAGATAATGACACCCTAAAATATCCCTAAAAGGTAACAAACAAATCTCTAAAAGTGAACAAACAAAATCCTAAATATTTGGAAACAAAATAATCCATTGATTCTCAACACCCCCCCTCAAGCTGGGTTATGAATGTCTATCATACCCAGCTTGCACCTTAGAGTCTCGAAACTATTTCTGGATAAACCTTTGGTCAGCATATCCGCTGTGATTGGTTGCAACATACAGGAGCTTCACTATTCCTTCATCGAGTTTTTCTTTGATGAAATGTCGATCAATTTCCACATGTTTTGTTCTATCATGATGATGAACAGGGTTCTTGGCAATCTCAATGGCAGCTTTGTTGTCACATGATAATGACATAGGATCAGTATTAGTGAATCCTACTTCATTTAAGACTCTTCTTGGCCACATGCCTTCACATATTCCTTGACATATTGCTCTGAACTCTGCTTCAGCGTTGCTCTTAGCAACAATGGGTTGCTTCTTACTTCTCCAAGTAAGTATGTTGCCGTACACGAAGGTACACTACCCTGTTATCGATCTTTGGTCCATGAGAGATCCTGCCAAACCTGCATCTGTGAAAATCTCCACGTTTCTCTCCTCTGGTTTCTTAAAGTAAAGTCCCCTTCTAGGCCTTCTCTTCAAGTATTGTAAGATTCGAAAAATTGCCTGTAGATGCTTCTTTGTAGGTTGATTCATATATCTACTAACCATACTCACTGCAAAACCAATGTCTGGCCAAGTATGTGAGAGATAGATTAGTTTGCCAACTAATCTTTGATACCTCCATTTGTCCGTTAATGGTCCTTCTTCTTCCATCTCGATTTTATTAGAAGAATCCATTGGGGTGTCAGCTAGTTTGCACCCAAGCATACCAATTTCCTTCAAAAGATCAAGAGTATACTTGCATTGGGAAATTGCAATCCCTTTTTGTGACCAAGCTACCTCCATACCTAGGAAGTATTTGAGTTGACCTAGGTCTTTAACCTTGAATTCTTGTGCCAAGATAAACTTTAGTTTTTCAATCTCCTTGAGATTGTCATCGGTTAGGATTATATCATCGATATATATGATCATTATTGCTCTTCTACCTTCAACTGACTTCTTAACAAACATTTTATGATCCGTTTGACATTGACTGAAATTCAACTTCCTAACGACACTTGTTAACCTCTCGAACCAAGCATGAGGTGCTCTAAGTCGTATATGGAATTTTTTAGTCTACACACCTTGTTGAAGCTCTCTTTCGAGTCAATTCCTAACGGGACCTCCATAAAAACTTCTTCCTCCAATTCCCCATTTAAGAAGGCATTCTTTATGTCTAATTGTTGTAGGGGTCTATCCAAGTTAGCTGGGAGGGAGAGCAACTTGGCCACTAGAGTGAATGTTTCTCTGTAGTCTATACCATATGATTGTGTGAATCCCTTAGCAACCAGCCTTGCCTTGAAACTATCAACACTACCATCAGCGTTGTGCTTTATTGTAAAGATCCACTTACATCCCACCAATTTCTTCCTAGCTGGCAATTCTACATATTCCCAACTCTTTTTCTTCTTGAGTGCATGAATTTCCTCAAGAACAGCTCTCTTCCACTCAGATTGAGCAAGTGCCTCCTGAATATTCTTGTTAATTTGAATGTCGCTCAACGTTGAAATAAATGCCTTGTATTTCGAAGATAACTTTTCGTAAGACACAAAATTGTTGATAGAATATGAAATGCACTGTCTCTCCCCCCTTCCTAAGAGCAATAGGCTGATCAAGATCATCAAGTATAGCAAAATTTTCTAAGTTTATTGGAGCATTACCTTCCTCAAATGTGGGTCTTGAACTTGAATCTATCTCTTGGGCCAGCCTTGATGTAGTACGGGCCTCCAACTCCTTTTGAGTTTTCTACCTAGACTAGACAATTACTTATTTATCTTTTTCTTTTGTAGCATCTTCAATAGGTAGACATGACAAATTTTCGGATGTCGGATGACTCTTGGATGTTGGAATAGAAAGACATGGAAGATAAGTAGAAGTGTCCCAAAAATAATATTCCTTACAACTCTTCCCTTGAATGGTATTTTTGGAGTGAAAGGGCTGGTGCTCAAAGAAGGTAACATCCATGGTGGTATAAACACGCTTTGTTTGTGGAAAATAACATTTATATCCGGTTTGATTTGGAGAATATCTTAGAAACACACATTTGAGGGACTTAGGATCAAGTTTGCGGCGGTGTTGCTGATTTATATGAACAAATGCTGTGCAGCCAAAGATTTTGAGTGAAATATGTGAGGCAAAACGAATATGTGGGTAGTTATGAAGTAGCTTCTGAAATGGTGTTTGGAAGTCTAAGACACAAGAAGGCATCTGATTGATGAGATATGTGGTTGTTAACACTGCTTCTCCCCAAAAATGTTTAGGAACATGGGTGGTTAACATAAGAGAACGGGCAACTTCCAAAATGTGCCTATGTTTCCTCTTTCCCACTACATTTTGTTGTGGAGTATCTACACAAGAGCTAATATGTATGAGTGAAAGTATTCTCTCCCATTATCTGTTTTGAAAACTTGGATTTTCGTGCTGAATTAGGTTTGAATCATTAGGTTGAAGGTTTGAAATCTTTATCTAATGTCTGATTTTTCTTTCATTAGAAAAACCCACGTGAGTCTTGTGTGATCATCAATAAAGGTAACAAACCACCAAGAACCACAGATATTTTTGACACAAGAAGGATCCCAAATATCGCTATGAATCATGTTAAATGGATGAGATGACTCATTAGGTTGCAAAGGGTATGAACTGCGAGTATGTTTGGATAACTGACACACTTACACATTGAAGGTTTATTGAATCTTTATTTAACAAAGAAGGTAGCAACCTTTTTAAGTATGAGAAATTTGGATGACCTAACCTATAGTGCCACAATCTGACGTCACTCTCTTCCTTAGCACTAGATGCTAGACATGAAATCTTTTTGTCTTTCCATTCTGAGGCATTAACTCGCTGAAGGTAAACGCCAACATCTATCTCAGCACTGCCAATCGTCTTCCTTGAGTACAAAACCTGAAATTCACACGAGTAGGGCAAAAATTTAGCAATGCAGCCTAAATCTTTCGTTAACTTGCTAATGGAGAGGAGATTATAGTTAGGTTTGGGAATAAATAATACTGAATTCTGAGTGATATCTTTTGAAATAACCACTGTTCCAATGCCAGCCACCTTTGAGCAAAAACCCTCAGCAATTCTAACACTATTGCTATTTTGACATGGATGGTACTCACTGAACATTGTGATATCTCCGGTCTTGTGGTCGGATGCTCCTGAGTATACAACCCAATAGGTGATTTTCTCATGTTGAGCACTAAAGGCATTTAGAGAATTACCTTGTTGAGCTATCGTTGCTGTGCTAACTTCTTTTGGATGTTTTACCTTATGAACTCATTCTTGCAATAGCTTTTTCAGCATCTCTAGTTGCTCTTTGTTAAAGGGACTCGAATCCACCGAAGTGTTTGTCTCAGTTTGGACGACGTTGCTTCTGCACTCCCGATCTTGAACAAAACGTGAGGCTGATGGCTTCCAATCATCTGATAGACCACGAAGTTTCCAGCACGTGTCTTTTGTGTGACCTGTCCATTTGCAATGATCACACCACGAATGGCCATTACTTCGCTGGTTGTTGTTGTTTGACTAAGTACCTTGAATCCAAAATGGTTGAGATAGTCGGGCTATTAATGCAGAATTTTTTGGATTGGCCTGGTGGTGTGAAGAACCAAGCATCACCTTTCGTCAAGTGTCTTCTCTCCTAACTTTTGCAAAAACTTATCATACATTGGGTAGGGGCTTTATGCTTAAAATTCCTCCACATACCTCATCGAGCTCTTGATTCAAGCCTATCAAAAATTTGTAGATGCGTTCTCGATCTTGGATCTACTTGTACTTATCATACATTGGGTAGGGGCTTTATGCTTAAAATTCATCCACAGACCTCATCAAGCTCTTGATTCAAGCCTATCAAAAATTTGTAGATGCGTTCTCGATCTTGGATCCACTTGTACTACTTGCTATCTTCAAGACAATTCCACATCTTATCTTCCAGGATGTCATGTTGCTGCCAATGACGTATGAGTTGGTTAAAATAATTAGTAACAGAAGATTCCCCTTACCTTAGATCATGAAGAATGCCCTTGATCTCAAAGATGGCTTATCTTTATTTGAATAAGTTTCATTAACAGCATCCCAAATTTCCTTTGTTGTCTTGATTCTCCCTGGTTTCATTCGTCATTGAATTCAGCAACCAGGACATCACCATGTTCTCCACCTTGTATGTTCGATGGTTTGGACTTGTCTCCATTGGTTGTGCGGCAGCTCCGGTTAGGTAATCTTATTTACCTTTTCCGCAAACAAAAATCATGACAGAATGGAACCATTGGTTGAAGTTGTGACCAGTAAGTTTATGACAGGTGAAGAGAAGGATTCCAACTCCGGAGACATTGATTGGTTGGGTAATCAAAGAAGAGTTTTGATTACTCGCAGGAGAAGGGTTTGGAGCTTGAGGAGGATTTGAGGTTTCACTCTTGACCTCGCTTGCCATACCTCTAGGGTATTTTGTCATGATGGAACACTCAAAGGTGTCATTGAAAAGAATGGCCTAGATTTGGCTCCAATACCATGTAGAATTTTAGGAGAAAACTATTCTGAATTTTCCTCCCGAATCAATCAATTACCCAATCACAAGAGGCGTCTAGCCTTTCATAGTTGCTAGTCCAGCTAAATATTTGCGCTTATTACCAAAGTAATAAACCTGATATACTAGCCACAAATCTGGTTAGTATCTTCCGGTTGATACACAAAAGATAATGACACCCTAAAATATCCCTAAAAGGTAGCAAACAAATCTTTAAAAGATAACAAACAAAATCCTAAATATTTGGAAACAAAATAATTGATTGATTCTCAACATTAACCTTACTAAGACAATTTAAAATGCACCGCCACAAAGAGCTGCCTAGTGTATACTGATAATGCAATCATCGTAACTCATCCAATGTAGGCTAGATTCAAAAATAAGGTAATTACTGCTGGGCAGCATTTGCAGAATAGACTAATTTTCTGCTTAGAGAGAACCAAAGAAAAATTCCTTACCTCCAAAAAGATCTCTCTCCGACAAGTGAATAACACATCATTCCAACTTTGTTATCACTGCTTTTCTAAATTCTGAATAAAGTGTTTATATTTGCAAAAAAAGTGTCTGCACATTTTATATACCATTAGGGAGTTTTCTACCAAGCTTCAAATCCTTGATTTATCGACAAAAAGCTTCATGCCAATTTATTGCTTTTCCATTGGGCAAGGATCCCATAAAAAGATTCGACACCAAAAATAAATCCTAAATTTAATTAAAGCATATAAGGTAGATCAACCATGTATGTGTAACACTACACAATTATCAGACAAAGCAACTTCAAATGGCCACTAAAATGTAAATGAGCAGTTCATGAAAACCTACATGTTACCAAAAACGATGTTGCTAGAAAAGCTTATATTCCACAAACTAGTAAAGTCTCTCAACAATCTCTAGTGTATGTTTTATTATATCATATTTAACACCAGTCAAATGATTAATAAGTTAAACAACGCCATCTTCAAAGGAAAAAGATAAAATCCAAAGAGAAGAAGGAAAAATTAAATTTAAATTCAGAGCAGAGAAGAGCCAATATCAAATACCTGATTCAAATGATATCATAAAACATTTCAGTGATCGAAAGGGCTGCAAAGATGAAAAAATTCTATTTCTGTCCTCTACGGGCTCATCCTCCTCCATCGGCCTCTTCTTCCCTTTAGGACAAAAGCCTTCTTAATCAACAAGGAAAGAATAATAACAAAGCATAGTCAGGTAGAGGAAAAGTAAGAAAGACAGAGGACAGAAACCTAGTGTTGAAGTGGAGATTCTTGACGTTCTCTGATGTCTTGTTCCTCTCTTAACCATTACTATATCAGCGATACGAAACTCTCTTCAATCAAATTGTTACGAAGTCCTCCACTTATCTTTCTACTTTTGAAGCAAGCAATGGAAGTTTAGCCATTTCAGAGACAAGGAAAAATGAACTTAGAACTTTGGATTAATTTTTAGATAAGGTTGACTGGTGGATCTATACTAGATTATAACTCCTCAATAACGACATGTACACACACTACATATATAAGTTGTCAATACCTGCATCAGTTAAATACATGTGTATTTCCTTCTGCTCTTGCAAGGAATGGGTAGATTCTTGATCAACTGGAGCATATAAAAAGATATCAGGATGAATGGTGGGTACATCTTCCGTAACACTTTGAATATAGTAGATGCCACCTTTCAATTTTAAATCACAATGAGCAACGCCAAAAGAACACTTTTAATGATTCAACTTGAAATGTTGTCTGAAATTGATAAGACAATTTCTCAAACAGACTGCTGATATGCACAGGCTTCCACCTTAAAGATCATGAGACAATTCCACAGATGAAATCTTGCAATGAGAAGTTCATTATTAATTCTAGTTAAAAGGAAAAATTATATAACTTGCAGATGAATTCAAACCAGAAAATTTCTGATGCAGGGTTCTATGAGTGCAGTGAAAGATCCGTCTTTCCTTAATACTAAAGATATGTTGACGTTTTGAACTGTGAAAAGTTTCTATTTAGATCAATATTACTTTCAAATGTTGCACCAATTATTTATAAATTACTAGTTAAATATGTAATTTAATTGTCGAAAACAAAAAAACATGTACTTCAAGAAAAACCACAAATAGAGACAAGTAATATGAAACCATAAAAATAATAAAGCACAAAAAAATAATAATAATAATAATAATCAAAGTGAAATCGTTCTTTTACTTCTTCCAATAATTTCTCAAAAACACCTCCTCTATATTCTTATTTAATAGTCCTGACTTCAAGGTAACTTAAAACATCTGTATAAAATACCTTCAAAATAAAATAAAATAAAACTTACAAATATAAAGAATGCTTTGAATAGCTTCAATTTCAAATGAATTTCATTCAAATTGTCGTTAGAGAGAGAGAGAGAGTACAAAGGTTGTTGGAGAATGCTTAGAGGTTTCAGAATTGTGGGGAAAGTTTGCGGTACATTGCATCTTACATGTTATTCTATTTATAAAAATTTCTAATTGACTTCAAAATAATTCTTTTGAGTCTGTAACAATATATTCAAATAATTTTATATACTTCCTGAAAAGTAAAGTACAATTATTGCAAATAAAACAAACAACTTTAATAAAGTTGCTTGCCATTCTTCAATTATTTTTGTTAGCTGTCTCCAAGTTGATGTGACACCACCTCCATCTGAATTTTCTTCTTACTTCAAGTGCTTTGTTGTCCTTTCTTTTGTCTATTTCGTCCTTAGTGCTTCCATAACCAAAATTCCTTTGATTTCTTCTATTATTGCAAGTTCAAGGATCTCCAAGTGAAGTCTTATCAATACTTCTTCAAATGCTGAAATTCCTTTACTAGTTGTCTTCTTTTCATGTGATCCACCGACTTTTCTAATTTTCTTTGCAAATTTCATCAAATGCTTCCCCCATTGGGAGAGTGAGGTGGCTAATCAACTGGTGATAATGGATCCTCATGATTCTTTTCTCGGTCAAATTGTTCGCCTTGAATAAGAGGTTGAACAAGTATAGAAACTGCTTTCAAATAATTCATCAAAGATTGATCCTCTTTGAGGACTTCAAAGAATGGTGTGACTAGTCTTTTGTAATGAGGAATGAATACTTTGACCTTTTTATCACAGTAAACCAAATTATCACACCACATGTCTATTGGTTGATCAACAATTGCTGCTTTATAAAATTCTAATTGTTCTCCAATGGAATGAACTTGTTTTGGAAATATATGAGTATTTCCGTAAGTTTCTTCAAAAACTAGTTTTTTGTATCTTTTATGTTCTATTAACATGATGGTTCATGTATCTTCAGGATATGAGGTAAAGAAACTTGGTGAGGTGGAAAAGATTTTAATGTTTACATATCTATGGGTATCCAAACCTCTGTGCATACCTTCATAGATAATCCAGTCAACTGTTCGATGTAATGTAATTTTTTCAAATTTCTGTTTTTGAATAGAAATTCTAGATATCATACCGTAATTCAAGAGCTTTGAGCCGGATAATATTAATCCGCCGAATGTTTGGTCCGTCCAGTGCTTCAAATGTTGCAGAGCTTTGAATGGCTATCTGTTCATCCTGTTTTGTCCGTAACAAATAGCTATAAATCACTTCCTTCACTTCATACAACTTTCAAGAAATTTTTGCCAATCCTTTTCATTTTTATCTTCTTCTTGTCTGAAAAATTGAACGATTTCTTTCTTTTCAATTTCTTCAGTCTTCAATTGTTCTAAAGAAGAGGTGAGGTAAACCAAGTGCAATGCTAAGGCTTTTAGGATACTGGAAAATTGTTGTTTTGATTTCAAATTCTAAAGATATTCAATCAAACATTGATGATCTGGGTTCATATCAAATTCAGTTTTGAAAGAAATGTTAGAATTTTTCGAATAGGTTTTGAGGCGATAATGACCAAAGCCTATTTCCTTCTGAGATGATACGGCTGCCATTTTGAATGTTCCGACAAAGATCAAATAATAACAACTGGATCTTAATTGCCAAAAAGTGATCCATTCAATATAAATATTTAAAAGTCTACTTGTTGACTCCACCAGTGAAGGGGTATCAACTTCATGGTTAAATCCTGAAAATTTTACAAATAAAATAACAATTTGTTTGAAAGAAAAAGTCATATTTGGTTCAGGGATAGAGATATTGAGATAGAGAAGTTTCTTGACAAGTTGTTTCAGATGCTAAACAGTTTAGGTCTGTTCCAAACCCTAAGGAACTGGATTCTTTTTGAGACAATCATAGAAAGGTTCACAAATGAATTTCAAATTGGGAACGAAATCTACCACATAATTTAAACATCCTAAAAATCGCTACAATTGAGTCTTATCCTTCCAGAGATAAATTTGATAAAAAGAATATTCCTACTAAAGCTAGGCCTACTTAGATGAATCAAGAATTAATAGAAACTTGTAAAAAGGAAATCTAGGATCTATTAGATAAAAGAATTATTAGAGATTTTAGATCACCATGGAGTTGTTCAGCCTTTTATGTAAATAATAATGTTGAAAAGAAACAGGGAGCACCCAGATAAGTAATTAATTATAAACCTTTAAATAGTGTATTAAAATGGATTAGGTATCCTATACCTAATAAAAGAGATTTACTTAAAAGAACAATTAAATCTATTATTTATAGTAAATTTGATATGAAATCAAGATTTTGACAAATTAAGATAGCAGAAAAGGATAAATATAAAATTGCTTTTAATGTACCCTTTGGACAATATGAATGGAATGTTATGCCATTTGGATTAAAGAATGCCCCTTCTGAATTTCAAAAGGTTATGAATGACATTTTTAACTCATACACTTGCTTTACAACAGTATATATTGATGATTCATTAGTATTTAGTGAGTCATTAGAACAACACTTTAAACATTTGGATATTTCTCTAGACATCGTCAAGAAAAATGGGCTGGTAGTGAGTGCCAGTAAATCGAAATTATTTCAGACTAAGATAAGATTTTTAGGTCATGATTTGGATAAAGAACTTTACACACCCATTACTAGATCAATAGAATATGCATATAGATTTCCCAATGAAATCAAGGATAAGACTCAATTACAGCGATTTTTATGATATTTAAATTGTGGCAGATTTCATTCCCAATTGAAATTCATTTGTAAACCACTTGATGATCGTCTCAAAAAGAATCAAGTTGCTTGGGGTTTGGAACTGACCCTCACTGTTCAGCATTTGAAACAACTTGTCAAGAAACTTCTCTGTCTCGATATCTCTATCCGTCAACCAAATATGATTTTTTCTTTCAAAACAAATTGTTATTTTAGTTGTAAAATTTTCAAGATTGAACTCTGAAGTTGATACCCCTTCATTGGTGGAGTGAACAAGTAGACTTGTAAATATTTATATTGAATGGATCACTTTTAGGCAATTAAGATCCAATTGTTATTATTTGATCTTTGCAGGAACATTCAAAATGGCAGTCGAATCATCTCGGAAGGAAGAGCCTTTGGCCCTTATCGCCTCAAAACCTATCCGAAAAATTCTAACCGTTCTTTCAAAATTGAATTTGACTTGAACCTAGATCATCAATATTTGATTAACAATCTTTGGAATTTGAAATCAAAACAACAATTTCCCAGTATACTAAAAGCCATAGCAGGACACTTGGTTTACCTCACCTCTTGTTTAGAACAATTAAAGACCGAAGAAATTGAAAAGAAAGAAATAGTTCAATTTGTCAGACAGAAAGTAGATTAAAAAGAAAAGGATTGGTGGAAATTTCTGGCTAAGTTGTATGAAGTGAAGGAAGTCATTTATAGCTATTGTTTACGAACAAAACAGGATGAATAGATAGCCATCCAAAGATTATTCAGAGAATTTGTCACATTGGAAGCATCACCTTTAATTGGAGCTACCTTCAAAATTTTTACCTTCATCGGAGAACCAGACTCATGAGTTCAAGGATATTCAGTAATAAAGCTTTACATGCATTTGAAGCACTGGACAGGCAAACATTTGACGGATTAATGTTATCCGTCTCAAAGCTCTTGAATTATGGTATGATTTCTAGACTTGCTATTCAAAAACAAAAATTTGAAAAAATTACAGGACATCGAGATACTGACTGGATTATCCATGAAGGTATGCACAGAGGTTGGGATACTCATGGATATGTGAACATTAAAATCTTTTCTACCCCATGAAATTTATTTCCCTCAAGATACAAGAACCGAAATGTTAATAGAACATAAAAGATACAAAAAACCAGTTTTTGAAGAAACTTACGGAAATACTTATATATTTCTGGAACAAGTTCATTCCATTGGAGAATAATTAGAATTTTCTAGAGCAACAATTGTTGCAAATAAGAGTCTATTGACAGCATCTGAAGCTTCTTCAATTGTAGGAATTTCTAGACCATTTTCAATTTTTACTTCTGAACTTATTTTCTTGGATTTTATAATTTCTAATTTACTTGTGTGAGATAAGTAATTATCCCACCAACATATTAAAGTTCCAGTAAATCCTGAAATTAACATTCATGCTATATTTTCTTCATCTTTACTAGTATTAGATGCTTTGTAGGCAGTACATGCCATAGACATTTCTTGAAGAAAATTAATAATTTGGTGTTCTACAAATCCATTTAAATTCCATTCAATTATATCATGTCCTGAATAAGTGGATCCCACTGTTAAATGTCTTTCTTCAAATTGAATATCTATGAAAGGAGGTTTTTTATAATAATTTTTCATGTGATGATAAGGTTTTTCTTTTCCTAGTTTTCCAATTAATTCCTTTTTAGAGTTAATTGTTTGGATTTTAGTTCCACTGCTACTAGCTTTCATTTTTTGTTAAGAATCTATTTTTGCTAAACTTATATTAATGTCGTTTAATAAGCTTATATCTTCTTGAGAGAATTGAAATTCCTTACCAAATGTTATGTTAGCATCTTCAAATTCTAAAGGTTTAATAATAGGATTTCTATCTAAAGATTTTGTTTTAGGATTATAAGCTTTTAATCTCAATTCGCTAGTAGTTTTTTCAATATATATTCTTGTAACTTCGTCTACTATTTTTATTAATACTTGATTAGTATAATTATTTTGTTCAATTACTTTGTTAATATCTTTTACTTTAACATATATATTTTCTATATTTCCATCTAATTTAAATGGTGAGGCTACAATTGTTTGATTTTTATGAACTATTTTGATTTCTTCTGTAGGTGGCATAACTGATTCTTTTACTTCACCTTGACTAGTATACCATTTCTGGGCTATAACATTAACAGATCTTGGTAAGTTTAATCTTCTAGTTTGATCTAACCAATTAAAGAAATCTAAATGTTCTCTTATGATTCTCATATCCTTATAGTATCTTTCTTTTAGTTCAATAGCCCTTTTTTCTGGGACTGTGCTAAAAAACCAATCTCTTTTAATCCTATTTTCTTTTCTATAAAACAATTTTCTTAATAAAGGCTTGTCAAGTTCAAATTCCTTTTCCTGATTAATTACTAATAGTTGGTCATCTACTTGTTCTATTTTCATTTCTTAATATGTTGGAATTCCAGAAACTTGACTAATAATATCTTCATAATTTACTTTAGGAATTTTCTTGTTAAAATCTACACTAGCAAATCTGTTAAGTCTAGTGTTTCTATTCGTTTCAAGTTTAGGAGAATAAATAGTGGATGCTTTTGAAAAAGATTTTCTACTTTTTACTAAGGCAACTGGTTTTTAAATTCTAGTTGAACACTACCATCTGGTGTTTCAATTATTTTTTCTAAGGTACTGGAGTCCTGATATTTTTAGCCATTTAATCTACTAAAATTCCATTAATTATTTTTATTTTCCAGAACTTCACTACATTTAAGGGTTCTACGTACATGTGTAATAGATCTTAAAATATTAGTTTCTAATAACAAAGTTTCATTTGGATTTGAATACTGAATTGCTTTTGGGTTTACTATGGTTTTCATCAATTTATAAGAAATTCTATAAATCAAAACCATACCCCTTGTTCCTATTTCAACATTATAATTTTGAACTTGCAAATTTAAAGTTAAAACTTTTAAAATCTGTGGGTCATGCAAATCCAAAGAAAAATTAGGATAGCAATTAAAATAAACTGGTCATGATGTGATCTCAAATTTGGCATTAATCAAATCCAAATTTCGACCAAACCAAATTGTGATTGCCTAGGAATTCATGCAAGAGATTCAAGCCAGAACCATTGACCATAATGTCCTCCCTTATGCTCTAATGGATTGAGTCCTTTCAACTCAACTCAATTACCCTAGCCAAGTATTCCTTAGGTAGAACTCTCGGTCAAGTCACTCTTGAATCCATGAAGAATTCATTCAATTTGCTGAAAAGTGTTTGTAGAGTTAATTGTTGAAATGCAATACAAATGATGGACTATTGATAGGCTCAGTCCCAAATAGGATTTAGGACTTAATTTGCCAACTTAAGCTAGTTAAAACATAAAGAAAGCAGCTAACAATGAGTCGAAAAGTCTAACTAAAGTCAAGATTACAAAGTTGTAAAAAAAAAAATAAAACAGAGGACTAAATCTGAAAATTCTGGACAGATTTCGCCAATTCTGTCCAGCCCGACTTCCAATGCTTCCAAGGCTTGTTTCCTTGATTGTTCACTTCTCTTTGATGTCCTCTATCACCCACAAGTTGAGTTAATTCCTTGGTTAATCCGCTATTGAAGATTGTTCCTAAAAAATTGTTGTAAAGTTTGGCATTTCTTCTTTTCCTTACACAAATGTGATTAATGTTTTTCTTAACTTGGTTGCCCTAGCTCTTGTGATAGGACCAGCTGGTATCATAGGCAATGGATCACCATCATTCCCCCTCACCTCAAAAATATTTGTCCTCGAATTGGCTTCATCTACATCAAAAGGAGAAAGATCACTAACATTCAATTTTGAGCTTACATTATACTTACCTTGGAGATCCACTTCATAGGCATTGCATTGATCTTGTCTATGATTTGGAATGGTTCATCACCTCTCAGTTCAAGCTTTCTCTTTCGAAATTGAGGAAATCTTTCCTTTCTCAACTAAATCCATACCCAATCACCAACATTAAATTTCATCTCCTTCCTTCCTTTGTGGTGTTGATTGGCATATCCTTTTGTTTGCATTTGGATGTTTTCCCTTGCTTTGGCATGTAGCTTCTTAATCATTTTAGACTTTCTTTTGCCATCTAAACTATGTATTTCGGTCAAGGGCAAAGGAATCAAGTCTAGAGGTGTCAAAGGGTTAGTGAAATAAACCATTTCAAAGGGAGAGTAGTGAGTAGAAGAATGCACACATCTATTATAAGCAAATTCAATGAAAGGTAAACATTCTTCCCAAGATTTTAAGTTCTTTTTGATTATGGTTCTAAGCAATATTCCTAGAGTTCTATTCACTACTTCTGTTTGGCCATCCATTTGAGGGTGACATGTAGTAGAAAAACATAATTTTGTTCCCAACAACCCTCAAAGCACTTTCCAAAAATAACTCAAGAACTTGGTATCCCTATCACTAATAATAGTTCTAGGAATTCCATGCAATCTAACCTCTTCTTTGAAACACAAGTTTGCAACATTATGTGCATCATCAACCTTTCAACAAGCAATAAAGTGTGACATCTTGGAAAATCTATCAACAACCACAAGGATTGAATCTTTACCCCTCTCCTAGACCTAGGTAGGCTGAGTACAAAATCCATAGAAATATACTCCCAAGGTGCATGAGGAATAGGTTATGGCATGTAGAGACCATGTGGTTTTATAGTAGACTTAGTTTTCTTACAAACAATGCATGATTCACACACTTTAATTACAACTTTCTTCATATGAGGCCAATAAAAATGCTCCATAAGAGTATCTAAAGTCTTTGAAATGATAAAATGTCCCATTTAACCTCCCCCATGACTTTCAACAACTAGCAACTTAATTAGAGAACATTTATTCACACACAATTTGTCTGCTCTAAATAAAAACCCATCATGCAAGTAATGCTTGTCATAGGCCCTTTTTCCACAAACAACAAAGATGCTCTTGAAGTCATCATCCTCTTCATAAAGCTCTTTAATAAATTCAAATCCAAGAAACTTAGCATCAAGAGCAGTAAGGAATACCTTCTTGATAGAGCATTCGCTACCACATTTTCTTTACCTTGCTTGTATTGTATGATTTAGGGAAACATCTTTGTAAATTCCACCCACTTTGCATGCCTTTTGCTAAGCTTTGATTGACCCTTCAAGTACTTGAGGGACTCATGATCGAAATGAATAACAAACTCCCTCGGCCATAAGTAGTGCTGCCAATGCTCCAAGGCCCTAACCAAAGCAAACAATTATTTGTCATATGTAGAGTAGTTTAAATTAGCTCCATTTAACTTCTCACTAAAGTAAGAGATTGGTCTCTTTTCTTGCATTAATATAGCAACAATTCCCACCACCGAAACGTCACACTTCTTTGGAAAAATCGGGTAAGGAAAGAATAGGTGCACTAGCAAGTTTTGTTTTTAGCAATTGAAATGCACTCTCTTGCTCACTTTCCCATTAGACTCAATAATTTCAATTAAAGGAGCTGCAATGGTACTGAAATTAGACACAGATCTTCTATAAAATGATGCAAGACCATGGAAGCTTCTTACCTCACTTGCTCTCTTGGGTGTTGGCCAATCTTTGATGGCCCCTACCTTGTCTTCATCAACATGTATTCTTTGTGATGACACAATATAACCACGAAATACAACTTAAGGTAAACAAAATGAACATTTCTTCAAGTTAGCATAGAGATTTTCACGTCTAAGAATAGCAAAAATAGCCCTCAAGTGATTAGCATGTCCATGTATGCTCTTGCTATAAACCAAAATATCATTAAAGTAGACTACCACAAATTTACCTATGCAATCCCTAAGAACTTGATTCATTAATCTCATGAAAGTGTTGGGTGCATTTGTGAGTCCAAAAGGAATTACAAGCCACTCATATATGTCATGCTTTGTTTTAAAGGCAGTTTTCCGTTCATCCCCTTCTTTCATGCGAATTTGGTGATAGCCACTTTTAAAGTTAATCTTAGAAAAGCATGTACTACCACTTAATTCATCAAGCATGTCATCTAATCTAAAGATAGGGAAGCAATACTTTATAGTAATTTTGTTGATTGATCAACAATCAACTCACATTCTACTCTTTCCATCATTCTTGGACACAAGTAAAATCGGTACCGCACAAGGACTTATGCTCTCCCTAACATAGTCTTTGGAAAGGATCTCTTCTACTTGTCTATGTAGCTCCCCAGTCTCCTCCGGATTAGTCCTATAGGCTGCTTTGTTAGGTAATGGAGCTCCTGGAATCAAATCTATTTGATGTTCAATCCCTCTCATTGGTGGCAATGCTTGCGGAAGCTCTTCCGGAAACACATCTTCAAATTCCTTCAAGATAGAACAAACTTCAATAGGAAGAGGGGAGTTAGTATCATCACTAAAAATAGTAGATTGCAATGAATGTTTATATGTAAGTAAGACTAAAGGCTTGAAGCTCATACAAGCACTCTTCACCTCTCTTTCTTTTGCATAAAAACTCATTTTCTCTCCATTTTTCCTCTCGGTTTCTCTCTTGTTCTTTCCACTCTCTTTTCTTTCCAACTTTTCTGTTAACTCTCCAGATTTTTCAATCCTTTCCTTCTCAATTTTTTTCCTCTCAGTCTCTCTCGGTCTACCCTCATTTTCTCTCTTTTCTTTTTCTTCATAAAATTCTTTGATTCTCGCAAGAAGTTTTCTTTGATCCATGTAAGCTTCATGAGGCTTTAACAAGCTCAAATGTATCTTCCTTCCAACAAATTCCAAAGTATGCTTGTTCTTGAAACCATCACATATCACCTTCCTATCATATTGCAATGGTCTTCCAAGTAACAAGTGTGTTGCTTGCATATGCATCACATCACAAAGCACCTCATCATGGTACTTTCCCATAGAAAATGAAATTCTCACTTGATTTCCAACCTTCACTTCATCACTATCATTCAACCATTGAAGCTTGTATGGTTTAGGATGGTCTAGGCATGGCAATTTCATCTTTTCAACCAAATATGAACTCGCAACATTCACATAACTACCACTATCCTCTATGGCACTACAACAATGTCCTTGTATGAATCATCTTGAATGGAATAAGTTTTCCCTTTGCAAGTCCTCCTCCTTACTAGCTTGTGTGGTTAGTACCCTCCTAATCATATACATTTGCTCATAAACTCCTTCATTAGGATAAAATTCTTCCCCTTGCTCTTCACCTTCAGCCACGACTTCTTCCTCTTCTCCCTCACTAGCGAATTCTACCATGTTTTTGTTGGTCAAGATGATGTTCCTCTTGGTAGGACACTGATTGGCATAGTGACCAATTCCTTGGCATTTGTTGCACTAAATGTTTCTGGCCTTGAAGGGTGGAAGTTGACCGTTTCCTTTGTCTCCTTGAGGTCCCTCATTCTCTTGATACTTAGGCCTGAAACCATCCTCCTTTGTTGGAAATTTAGGAGCTATTTCAACTTTCTTAGGCCAAGTATTTGTAGCCTTGGATGATGAATTTCCATAGCCTTGTGAGTTGTAAGTTCTTCCAATTGAACTCCTCTTGTTCTTCAATTGCTTCTCAATCTTGATGGCTATGTCCACCACATCTTGTAGCTGATAGAATTGACAAATCTCCACCTTGTCGGCTATCTCCCTATTCAATCCACAAAGAAACCTTGCAATTTCATCCTCGCCAATGTTGATTCTCATCATGGCTAACTCCATTTCTTTGTAATACTCATCAACACCCTTGGAACCTTATTGAAGAGTTTGAAGTTTTTGGTAAAGCTCTCTGTGATAATAAGCTGGAACAAATCTCCTTCTCATGACTATTTGCAACTCATTCCAAGTAGCAATGGCCAGTTCTCTAGCCCTCCTCTTGGTGATCATCAATTTTCCCACCAAGTAAGTGCATAATCTGAAAATTCTACAATTGCTAGCTTCACTTTCTTAACTTAAGGATAGTCATAGCAATCAAAAACAAGCTCAACTTTGCTCTCCCAAATCAGGCATGGTTCCGGATCATGTCCTCCCTTGAATGGTGGTATGGTTAGCTTAATGTATCCCATGTTTGTATCTCTTCTCCTAGGCTCTCGGTAATCATCCTCATGCTGCAGTTCCCACTCTTCTTCTTCCTCGTCAAATGCTTCATCAAATTGTTTTTGAAGAACTCTTTCTCTTAGCTGTACCCTTTGGACATTACCTCTTCTTCCCTTGCCTCCTTGCTGAAATTGATTTTAGCTAGCTCTATTAAGGGCTGGTGGAGTGGCAAATGTGTTCACCCTCTCTTCAACTCTATTGATCCTTGTACCAAGATCTTGTCTCATGGATCTCATGTCCTTTCTAATTGATCCCAGCTCCAAAGACATCCTTTTTAAGACTTCATTTATGGAAGACATTGCAGCATCATCCTCTCTCATGTTAGGAGCAATTGATGCACTTGAACCTTCTTTTGACATAATGGTAGTCACAATTCAAAAACCAAAACAGAAAATTTGTATATCCTCACTCGAATGTGCTCACAGCTTTAGAATTTTTCACTTTTAGCTCTTCTTTAAGTTCTTAATGCAACTCTAAGAGTAGACAATGACTTAACAAGGTAATCAACTCAAGCATCAAAACTCAAAACAATTAGTTCATATCTTCCAACTTATAAGATTCAAAGAGATAAGAGCTTCAAAGAAAATGGTCAATGAACACAAAGCAAATGATGAAACACTTAGAATCCAATAAGAAATAGATGATAGGCAACCTAGCAAACACTTTGAGGACAAAAAAGTTGTGATCCAAAATTTCTGTAATTTCAGTCGGTCAAGTGTCCTAACTTCACGATTCAATGCAGTATATCATATCTCAATCTCTTCCCAACAAGTTAAGCATCATAACAATGGAATTCAACTTCACAATTTGCATTCCAATCCCATTCGAATTTTCTGGATTTTATTTTTTAACAAAATTTTTTTTCAGATTTTCTGCTTTAGAGATCTTTGATCTCTTTTTTCTCTTCTTTCTTTTTTGAACCTTTTTTTTTTTTTTTGAATTTGCCGAGAAGGAGAAGGAGTAGATTCAACAAACAAATTTAATTGGCCCTGATTTTCAGATCTAGGACACAATTCCACAAAGGATCACATGAAGAAACTAACTAGGATTAATGTAAGGAACAAACACAAAACACATAAGATCATATAGATTTCAAAGAAAAAACATGATCTTGACACTTAAACAAGAAAGCAAAGAGAGTATAGGCAAACCTCTTGATGAATAAACCTAGGCTCTGATACCAAAAGTTGATGTGATCTCAAATTTGGAAGGAATTCATCATTCATCAAATCCAAAATTTTGACCGAACCAAATTGTGATTGCTCAAGACTTCATGCAAGAGATCCAAGCTAGAACCATTGACCAAAATGTCTTCCAATATGATCTAATGGATTGAGTCCCTTCAACTCATCTTAATTACCCTAGCCAAGTATTGAGAACCTTAAAGTTTAACTAAGAACTGTAGAAGAGCCTTAGGTAGAACTCTTGGTCAAGTCACTCTTGAATCCATAAGGAATTCATTCGATTTGCTGAAAAGTGTTTGTAGAGTTAATTGTTGAAATGCAATACAAATGATGGTCTATTTATAGGCTTAGCCCCAAATAGGATTAGGGACTTAATTTTCCACTTTAAGATAGCTTAAAACATAAAGAAAGCAACTAACAATAAGTGGAAAGTCCAACTAAAGTCAAGATTACAAAGGTGTAAAAAAAAAAACAAAAACAAAGGACTAAATCTGAAAATTCTGGACAGATTTCACCAATTCTGTCCAGCTTGTCCAACCAGACTTCCAATGCTTCCAAAGGCTTGTTCCCTTGATTTTTCACTCCTCCTTGATGTCCTCTATCACCCACAAGTTGAGTTCCTCCCTCGATTCATCCGCCATTGAAAATTGTTCCTCAAAAATTGTTGTAAAGTCTAGCATTTTTTCTCTTCCTTGTACAAATGTGATTAATGCTTTCCTTAACTTGGTTGCCCTAGTTCTTGTGATAGGACCAACTGGTATCATAGGCAATGGATCACCACCAGCTCCATTACCAATATCAGATTCAACTACTGCAATTACACTGCTATTAAAGTTTAATCATCTATTATCTCTTAGTATAAGAAAAACAAGTATGCCACGTACTACTAGAGTAAAAAGTGGTTTGGATTGCTATTTGAACTAATCCAATATGGCAATATCTAAATTTCAATTTATGCAAATCTGTTGTTTGTTGGTTCATAAGATAAACAGTTCCAAATTCTTTGTCTAATGATACTGTTTTTTTTGTTGTTTTAATAGAAAAGTCTTGTGCAAAATCAAATAATCCTATTTTGTAACTTTTTGATATTTTCCCAAGAGAAATGTTATAACCTGCTAATTTCTTTTCTACAACATCAAAAGAAATACTAATTTGTTCCTCGTTAACGGTGTCACTGTCTATCTTTGACAAATTCTGAATGTTAGAAGAAGTTAAGGTAGACTTGATTCAAAATCTTATGAAAACAATCTTTATATCCAAAAGTTTATTCAATCAATAATCTCTAAATATCTCTTCCTATCTTATTCCTTAATTTCGTTTGGCCCAACCTCCTAAGGGATGCTTAGGACTTACCTAAGTTTGGACTCTCTAGATAGGCCGTCTGTTTTTCTCAGGGATCTCCTGCGTGGTCCAGCCACAACAACACCTTCACCTTCGGCTAACACGGGCTAATCCAACCGAGTTACAGCTCTTCCTGATACTCAACCTGGGCTTACACTTGACTCTGAACACAAAGTTCTAACTCTTCTCTATTCTCAGCAAAGAGTTACAAACGAAGAAAAGGAATATGAAAGAAAGAGAGATTTGAAGATTATCTCATGAACTCACTTAAGGAAGAAAGACTAAAACTTGTTTATGCTTTCATCCTTAAGATTGCAAATCAACAAGGGTTCGTGAATCTAATACCAATGGGGGGAAGCATTTAAGCATTTCATGAAATTTGCAAAGAGAATTCGAAGACAAGTCGATGGACCACATGAAAAAGAAGACAACTAGTAAAAGAATTTCAACATTTGAAGAAGTATTGATAAGACTTCACTTGGAGATACTTAAACTTGCAATAATAGAAGAAATCAAAGGAATTTCGGGTATGGAAGCACTAAGGACGAAATAGACAAAAGAAAGGACAACAAAGCACTTGAAGTAAGAAAAAAATTCAGATGGAGTTGGTGTCACATCAATTTGGAGACAGCAGGCAAAAATAATTAAAGAATGGCCAACAACTTTATTAAAGTTGTTTGTTCTATTTGCAATAATTGTACTTTACTTTTCAGAAAGTAGATAGAATTATTTGAATGTATTGTTCTGGACTTGAAAGAATTATTTTGAAGTCTGTTAGAAATTTTTATAAATAGGATAGCCTGTAAGGTGCAATACACCTCAAACCCTCCCCACAATTCTGAAATTTCTCTAAGCATTCCCCAACAACCTTTTGTACCCTCTCTCTCTCTCTCTCTCTCTCTCTCTCTCTCTCTCTCTCTCTCTATAATGAAAATTTGAATGAAATTCGTTTGATTTTTTCTCATGGGGAATATTCCAACCTGCTAATTTCTTTTCTAAATCATCAAAAGAAATACTAATTTGTTTCTCGTTAATGGTGTCACTATCTATTTCTAACAAATTCTGAATGCTAGAAGAAGTTGAGGCAGACAAGATTCAAAATCTTACGAAAACATTCTTTCTATGCAAAAGTTTATTCAATCAATAATTTCTAAATATCTCTTCTTTTCATACTCCTTTTCTTTGTTTGAAACTCTCTGTCGAAAATAGGGAAGAGTTAGAACTTTGTGTTCAGATTAGGGTGTATGCATATGTTGAGTATCAGGAAGAGCCGTAAGTCGGTTGGATTACCTCATGTTAGCCGAAGATGAAGGCATTGTAGTGGCTTGACCACGCAGGAGATCCCTGAAAAAACAGACTGCATATCTGGATAGTCCAGACTTAGGTAAATCCTGAGCATCCCATAGGTGGTTGGGTCAACCGAAATTAAGGAATAAGATAGGAAGAGATATTTAGAGATTATTGATTGAATAAACTGTTGGATAGAAAGAATGTTTTCAAAAGATTTTGAATCATATCTGCCTCTACTTCTTCTAGCATTCAGAATTTGTCAGAAATAGACAGTGACACCGTTAACGAGGAACAAATTAGTATTTCTATTGATGATATAGAAAAGAAATTAGCAGGTTAGAATATTTCCCATGAGAAAATATCAGGAATTTATAAAATAGGATAATTTGATTTTACACAAGACTTTTCTATTAAAACAATAGAAAAAACAGTATCATTTGACAAAGAATTTGGAACTGTTTATCTTATAAACCAATAAAGAATATATTTACATAAATTGAAATTCAGATATTGCCATATTGGATTAGTTCAAATAGCAGTCAAACCACTTTTTACTCTAGTAGGACACAGCATAACCGTTTGTCTTATACTAAGAGATAGTAAATGGTTAGACTTTAATAGCAGTATAATTGCAGTACATGAATTTGATATTGGTAATGGACCAGTTTATTTTAATTGTTATCCTAATTGTTCTTTAGATTTGGAAGACCCGCATAGTTTGAAAGGTTTGACTTTAAATTTGCAAGTTAAGAATTATAATGTTGAAATAGAAACTAGGGGTATGGTTTTGATTTATAGAATTTATTATAAATTGATGAAAACCATAGTAAGCCAAAAAGCAATTCAACATTCAAATCCAAATGAAACTTTGTTATTAGAAGCTAAATTTTTAAGATATAGTACACATGTACCTAGAACCCTTAAATGGAGCGAAGTTTTGGAAAATAAAAATCATAAATGGAATTTTAATAGATTAAATGAAAGAAAATATCAGGAATACAGTATCTTAGAAAAAATAATTGAAACGCCGAATGGTAGCATTCAACTAGAATTTAAGATACCAGTTGCCTTAGTAAAAAGTAGAAAATCTTTTTCTGAAGCACCTACTAGTTATTCTCCTAAACTTGAAATGAATAGAAACACTAGACTTAACAGATTTGCTAGTGTAGATTTTAACAAAGAAATTCCTAAGGTAAATTATGAAGATAATATTAGTCAAGTTTTTGGAAGTCCAACATATTCAAAAATGAAAATGGAACAAGTAGATGACCAATTATTAGTAATTAATCCGGAAAAGGAATTTGAACTAGACAAACCTTCATTAAGAAAATTGTTCTATAGAAAAAGAAAATAGGATTAATAGAGATCGGTTTTTAACACAGTCCCAGAAAAAAGGATTATTGAACTAAAAGAAAGATACTATATGGATATGAAAATCATAAGAGAACATTTAGATTTCCTTGATTGGTTAGATCGAACCAGAAGATTAAACTTACTAGGATCTGTTAATGTTATAACCCAGAAATGGTATACTAGTCAAGGTGAAGTAAAAGAATGAATTATGCCACCTGCAGAAGAAAACAAAATGGTTCATAAAAATCAAACAATTGTAGCCTCACCATTTAAATTAGATGGAAAAATAGAAAATATAGATGTTAAAGTAATAGATATTAACAAAGTAATTGAACAAAATAATTATACTAATCAAGTATTAAAAAATGTAGCGGATGAAGTTACAAGAATAAATAGTGAAAAAACTAATAGAAAATTGAAATTAAAAGCTTATAATCCTTGAACAAAATCTTTGGATAGAAATCCTATTATTAAACCTTTAGAATTTGAAGATGCTAACATAACATTTGGTAAATTCTCTCAAGAAGATATAAGCCTATTAAACGATATTAATATAAGATTAGCAAAAATAGATTCTGAACAAAAAA
>JAOXNR010000288.1:0-11326 GCA_028571225.1 Parsonsia alboflavescens
TTGCCATTTGTTTTAAAAATATTATTTTATTATTATTATTCACTCAAATTAATTAAAGATATTATTATTATTAAACTGCAAATAAAAGATACGAAGTCTAACCTTTTCAAACTTAGTGGTAAGAAGGACAGGTGTAAAATAATAATAATAATAATAATCATAACAATAATAATAAGAAGGGTCTTTATAATAAACCCGTTATTCTTTAATTTTTTTTTATTCATATGATAATTATATTCTTGTATTTAATAAATATTGTTTGATTGAACATATTATTATCTCTTTATTTTTTAAACAAATGGATAACGATGTAAAGAGTCATACCAATTGGAATTACTTATAAAGATTATAAAGCAGAATATTTTGCTGCCTATATAGATTGTGGAGTAGGATCATACTTTTGTAAATCAGATTGTTTTCCTAAAGAATATAAACAATTTTTTATAATTATTTCATAAAATTACCTTCGATACTACTTTATATCAAGTGATATTTAAAATACCATGTAAACATTTAATAGCAGTAAAAAGATTAAGGAATGCTTATCAAAAGAATCATCCTATTAGATTTCAACCCAGCATAGTCCAACGTGGTGATATTGGATATAAAGAAAAACCGATTTTGCATAAGGGAACACTTTTATTGCAATATCAAGTTATGTTCAAAAAACTTGAGAATGAGATAGAAAGAATGAAAAATATATTAGAGGAATGTTTCTTAGAAAACCCACTCCAGTTTTGGGAAAAGAATAAGATAGAAGCCAAGATAGAAATGAAAGAGAAAGAAAAAATTATTAGGTAACACCCATGAGATAAAGTCTAGATGATCAGAAAGAATTTCAAAGACAGATAAAAGAAGTAGTTAATCAAAAATTGATTAGAGCAAGTAAATCACCCACATAGTTCGCCAGCTTTTATGGTTATAAACCATGCAGAGATAGTGAGAAATAAAATTAGAATGGTAATTAACTATAAAAAACTAAATGATAATACTATATTTGATAGATACTTTCTACCTCATAAAGAAAGTCTAATAAATTGGACAAAGAATAAAAAGATATTTTCTAAATTCGATTGTAAAAGTGGATTTTGGAAGGTAAAGATACACAAAGATAGTATCCCGTACACTGCATTTTCCACCCCACAAGGACACTATGAATGGCTAGTAATGCCATTTGGATTAAGAAATGCACCACAGATACTTCAAAGAAAATTCGATAATATATTTAAGGATTATAATTTCTTATTTGTTTATGTTGACGATGTTTTAGTCTTATCTAATGATTTAGATTCGCACTTAAAACATCTTGATATATTTGTCAAACTTGGTAAGAAGGACAGGTGTAAAATAATAATAATAATAATAATAATCATAACAATAATAATAACAAGGGTCTTTATAGTAAACCAGTTATTCTTTAATTTTTTTTATTCATAAGATAATTATATTCTTGTATTTAATAAATATTGTTTGATTGAACATATTATTATCTCTTTATTTTTTAAACAAATGGATAACAATGTAAAGGGTCATTTTGGGGAACAAAATCGTTCTTCGAATTATTATTTGATATAAATAAGATTAAAAATAAAAAGTAATTAAAAAATAACTTAACGAATTATTATTTTATATACAATAAGATTAAAATTAAAAAGTAATTGAGAAAAAAACAACTTAAGACCCATACCCGTCAAACTGATATCTTCTTGAAAATTAAATAAATCTAAAAACCCTTATAAGTAATTTCGGCATTATTAAAAATTTATTTCTCAATAAAAATATTTTGTATTTATATACATTACTTTTTATAAGATCATAATAATAATAATTTTGATTTAATAAATATTTTTGTATTCTCATGTAATTATAAAATTCATTTGATTTAATTATGTGGATCAAGATATTATTTATATGTTTTTATTTAATTTTCAGACTAATATTAATAGATATAAAATTTAGTACATTGTTATTTTAATGAAATTTTAAATACAAAATATTCTTACTTTTAAAGGAAATTATTTATTTTTTCTTATTCACAAAAATTCATTTTTGGAATTTTAAAAAAAATCATGAAAATCTTTTTATAAGAGATCAAATTTTTTCAGTAAGAAAATTTTATGAAATCTACAAAAAAAAAAAAAGTCTGTTTGAATGTTGTTTTCTTACTAACATTAATTGAATACATAATATTTAATACGCCGTAACAATATAATTAATAATATTAAAACTTTATGAGTTTTTAACCGATTTGATCTCATAAGTTTGGGCAAAAAAACAGTTCGATTCTTTAAGTTTTTTTTCTTGTCATAGCGGTCATCACGTTTTTACAGGTAGCCATAATGGTCCAAAACACCATTTTCCGGCCATTCAGCCACCGAAGTGAGGATAAAATAGACATTCTACCATGAAACGACGTCGTTTTGAGATTGGTTGTTTAAAAAAAAAAAAAAACCTACCTTCCTCCGATCTTCTTCTCCTGCAGTCATGGGAACCCATCATCAACATTCCCTTCGTAGTTGAAGCAGGTGAGGTCTGGTTCAAGAACATAAACTTTCAAATCAGAATGGTTCTTCATCACCTTGTCGATATAAACATCATCTGGGAGGTAAGCCAAGGTTGTGCCGCTGTCTATGACTGTCTTCCACCCTGTGGAAAAGAAACTCATTTTTGGAATATCTATCATTTCACCGTATTTCAACTTTTTTCATCATGACGGTATAATGATTCTCGTAGGAAACCAGTGGTTTTGATTGTATTTTTGGCTTTGTTACTTCTCCTATGGCAAATATTCCTTCATTGACGCCATCCAAGCAGTGTGAAAATACTTTCTTAATCTTTCCAGTTTCTGCTAGCTGGGATAGAATGGATGAATTTGCTTTGCCAAAGCCAATTAACCTATAAACTCTATCTGTGGATGTACCGTGTGTTCCAGATTGCTTGGAAGAGCATCAGAATGTGAAGGTGCCATTCATGGGAGTTGTTTGAAGGTTTCCAGAAACTTGATCAAGATTGATAATGTTTGCAATGAAGTATCCTTCTCATCATGATCGTCGGAGAAGAAGACTGGAAGAAGGTGTTTTTTTTTTTTTTTAACCCAACCTCAAAACGAAATTGTTTCATGGTAGAATGTCTATTTTATCCTCACTCCAGTGGCTGAGTGGCTGGAAAATTATGTTTTGGACCATTACTATGGCAGGAAAAAAAACTTAAGGGGTTGAACTATTTTTTTGTTCAAACTTGTGGGATCAAATTGGGTAAAAACCGAAACTTTATCTTCAAAGCTAACGCTTGCGACCTCTGAGAGGTGAAACTTGACGTACAACAAGACCATAAGTGCTTGTTATTATATATACATATAAATAGATTGATAGATAATAGATTTCTCTTGATTATTGATATATATGAGATTTTTTTTTTTTTATCTCATCCCTCTCTATACCCCTACCCCTCGAGGATCAACCATAAATCTTCACTTACCCTCATCGTGTCTTGAATTCAAAATTTTTCGATCTCAAGTGTTGTCACTCACTATCAAACTAAACAAGGCTTAACAAGGATGCTGTTGTTAATTTGAAACAATAAACCAGAGGGAAACAAAAAATTCAAACATACATTACAAAAAAGGTCAACTTTCTTGGTAGACATTTTCTTGCAATTAAAGGAAAACGTCGATAAATAATGTTTTCTAGGGTTTTTATTGCTTCTTCTGTCATTAGAACTTGTGCCAGACAAATGAGAGATTTTCTGACAGATATTATTTTGACCGCCAGAAAACGATCCCTTTTCTGACTGTTTTTTAAGATTTTCGATAGTTTTTAAAGTTTGTCTCAAATTCCTACTTTTCTGTCAATCTTTTTTGTTAATTTAGAAGTTATCGTTGGTGATCCTTTTTTTTTACCAACGGTTGCAACAACAAAAAAAAAATACAAAATGGGTTACAATCTCATATCATTTCATAAGACTTTTGTGAGTTATTTTCTAAAAAAGTTCATGAGTATATTATTATTTCTCGAGATCAAGTAAATAATCATTGACTTTGTCATTAATGTGACTTTATCTTTGATTAATTTAATCATTAATATAAATAATATATTTTTTATATTTACAATTTTAACAAAGAAAATATAAAAAGTATGAAAATTTTGATATGCTTACAAAATTGCAAAAAAGACTGCCAAAATTTTTCTGGCAATTGATAACTGTCAAAAAATGAAGTCAAGATTGCCGGAAATAAAGTTTTCTATCGGTTAATTCAGGGTTTTCCTTATAGTTAATCTCAATTGGGGAAAGAAGGACAATGTTGATTGCAAAACAAGTAAAGAGAAATCAAATTCATGATCCAAAAATTAAACACATGTATAATTTTATACCCAAATTTAAATATTATTGTATTAGAAAATTAGCATACCTTATATATTAATAAACATGTTCGAGTTTACTCCTTTATATATATACATAGTATTGAGGCCTGAAGGAGTTTTATGGCTTGGCCATTTCTTTTCTCTTGGATTTTAGCTGAATGAAAACATTATGTCCCTGTGTTCGATTGTTTTGTGTTCAAGAAACCATGAGATGGCATACTAGCGTGAAGTTGAGAAGGCAATTGATAATATTAAGTGGTATTCTTTTCCTTTGTTGGAGAAGCCAAAGGTTTCATAAGCCATAAATGCCATTAATTTTCTTCCTTGAATAGCAATTTTAGGATATTTCTTCATTACTGTAATGACAATGGACAAAAATAAACAATTAAGAGCCTTTTTTTGCCTTGAAAAATTCTAATGCATGAGATCTGTTGCTTTCTACGGCATTGTATATATATATATATATATATATATATTTATATGGAAATGCTATAAAGTGATATAAAACACATCTTATAGAGTGCTTTGCTTAAGTCTCTAAAGGTTAACTATCTTTTTTTCAAAAAAAATAAAATTTAATCAAGTATCTCCAGGGTTTAGTTTATCCTTTAAGGGTTTAGCTTATAAAAAATATTTTCAAAAATAATTTTTTATAAAAAGCTTTGACTGTTAAAGATTTAACTGAAGGACTCTATAACGTGTGCTTCTTAGCACTCCATATCATTACTCTCTTTCTCTCTCTCTCTCTCTCTCTCTCTCTCTCTCTATATATATATATATATATTTATATATGTAGTTAGACCTGTCAATGGGCTGGCCCACCTCAGCCCCTATACCAAGCCCACATAATTTCCATAAGCCCATGGGTCCCTATATATTTTTTATAGATATTTTAATTTATTAATTAATATTTTTAAATTGAAAATATAAAATATATAGGATTTTTAATCGATTTAGTCTCAAAAGTTTGGATCAAAAAATAGTTCGATCCCTTAAGCTTTTTATCAACCATAACGGTCCATCATGTTTTTTCGGATAGCCGGAATGGTTCAAACCACCACTGTCGTTCAGATCCGATCATGTGCATGGCACGTGACCGTGTCTAAGGGGTAAAATCATCATTTTAATTTAAATTTTCAAAAAAAAAAAAAACTGGATCGAATCTGAACGACAGTGGACACCACCACCCTGGTCTCCCTCACGTTGTCTCCAACAGCAAATCCCCAGTCCAAGATGTTTGTATGTTAAATAGGGGCGCAAAGGCTTGCTTGGAGAGATGGAAGAACTATCTCAAACCTGGTATCAAGAAGGGATTTTTCACAGCGTTTTGTTATCCGTCTTCAGGCGAAGTGATCCACCTGCTCCATCTCAACTAGCATTACTCCCTCCTTGGCTTTCTAATTCCTCGGCCACCTCAACTGTAATACCACCTTCCTCTTCTGTGACATTGAGTCTCTCGCCTTCAGTGGTGCAGCCTTCACCTTCCATCCTATGGTTGCAACTTGATAGGGTAACAGATGTCTTATTTGGTTCAAGCAGCATGCCATCTCATGGAATTATTGCTAAAATCGAAAACCCATTTATTCTTGAGCTCCTGGAATGCCATCTTGGGGGTTGAAAAGGGTAGAATTGTGAACATCTTGGACTAGGGATTTGCTATAGGAGACAACGTGAGGGAGAACAGGGCGGTGGTGTCCGTCGTAGATCCAGATTTTTTTTTTTTTTGAAAATTTAAATTAAAATGACAATTTTACCTCTCACCGGTGCAGTCGTATGAGTGGCTGGAAATTGGTGGTTTGGATCATTCTGGTTACCTGAAAAAACATGAGGGACTGTTATGACTGAAAAAAAACTTAATTGATCAAACTGTTTTTTTGTCCAAACTTATGAGACCAAATCGGCTAAAAACCCAAATATATACTATATAATTATTTTTTAAAAAAAAATTAAAAACTATCAATAATAAAATTACATTCATATTATATAAAATATATCAAGAAAAATTTCTAAATATTCAACAAAAATCAAAGTCCATATTTCATCAATGTAATTTTATTGTTGATATTTTTTAAAAAAATTGTATAATATATATTTTATATTGGCAATTTAAAAATATTAATTAATAAATTAAAATATTTTAAAAAATATATAGGGGTCCATGAGCTTAAGAGGCTTCTGTGGGTTGGAAATTTAGTGGGTTTGGGACAGAGGGTGAGGTGGGCCAGCCCATTGACATTCCTATATGTAGTGAACAATTATCATTGTATTCTAATACATCACATCCTGACTCCTTCAAGATAATGATATTTGAGAAGGGAAACAAGGAATCAAAGACTTCTATTACTTAAACAATAGTTTTCTTAGGAAAATAATCAAACTACTAAGTTTTCTAAAACAATAGGTGTCTATCGAAATCTTTACGATAACAAAAAAAAAAAAAGCACTAAAAACATTATTGATGAGGAACTTTGATGAGATTCTTTCTTCACTCCAAAGCCCAGGCATTTTCCCGACGGACCTTCTCTTCTTCTTCAGGTGTGAAATCGTTCCTAATGTTGAATGTCCTTCGGATCTCTTCGGGAGTCTTGTCTTTGATCATATCAGCAGCTATTTCACACGTAAATTCCAAAAGACTCTTTATGTCCAAGTAATTTGCAGCCAAGATAAGGTCGAATAGCGTAGCTTGGTCGCCATTGATAAATTCTGCTTCAAATTTCTTGAGGTCTTCCTCTTCATCTTCCTTAGAGGGCTTCTTTGAGCAACGTATGCAGAACTCGATAACCTTAGCCAAGATCTTGCCAGTAACGTTTGACACAGGAATAGGGGTGCCTACACAATCGTCCTCGATCATGTGCTTGATCATCTGTGACTCCATGGCCACCGTCTCTACCATCTCAAAAGTCTCGCCATCAGAACTCTTTAAGATGATCATCTTTGGTGATGATGAAGAAGACATGTAAGTAGATGAGCGTTTGGTAGAATCGATTACAAGACTTAACAGAGAAATAGTTTGAAGATTAAGTTAGGAGCAAAGGAAGTATTTATATTAGCACTGCTATGGACTTCCCTGGGACAAGGGATTTCTTTTGCATACTGAAATAACAAAGGAAATTTTTACATGAACCTAGTCCATATAAGTGAGGACATGAACCTTACGGTCCACATTGAGCCATACCATAAAAAATTCAAAAAAGTGCCCTTTTTTTTTAACTTTAAGTCATATGGCTTCGTATGAATTATATGGTTTATATACGAGGATATAAATTAGGTCCATGATAACCTTTATTGTAAGGAAAAAGGGTTATACTAAATTAGACAACATATATATTACCAAAAAAGGAGTTGGTCTGTTATACATTTGTGGGTCATTCCCTGTTACATTAATAAAATATTATTCATAACCTTTAATTATTATTTTTTTAATATATTTTATATCTTAACACCAAAAAAGATAAACTAAATCTTATGGAACTTGATCTTTAAAAGACAGGTTTTTAAATTCTATTAGTGTAACAAGGAGTGAATCAACAATTGTATAACAGGAGATCCTGAACCCCGCAAAAGGTGTCACACTAGAGATTTCTATGTATCTATTTTTTCCCTCTTTAGAGTTAGATTCCTAACTTTTTTGTATCACAGATGAACTAACTTAGTGTGAACTCTAATATATATTAAAATATTTTAGAATTATAAGAAATTAATAAAAAAGAATAAAGATCGATTTAAGGTTTCAAGATATTTCAACGGTCAAAGCTTAAGTCAATTATATATTTTTTTTAAAAAAAAAAGATAAAATCTTCAATAAAAAATTATTTTATATATTAAATCCTAAAAGAATAAACTTAACCTAGGGTACTTGATCACATTAAAATCCCTTTTTTAAAAAAGAGAAAAAAGAAGGACAATTGACCTGTAAATTTTTATTGTTAGAGATTTAATTATACACTCCATAACATTTCCGTTCTCATGATTATTGGTATCTATGATATCTTTTATATTTATGACCAATCTATATAATTTTTAATAAATTATAAAGTTATTAAATTGTCAAAGATATATATATTTATATATATATATATGAATTGGCATGTCTTTATTGAAGAGTTATCAATAATTGTATATGTGATTTTTATTTATTTTTGTTCAGTTAATGTTTTTTTTTTAGTTTAATAATTACGAAAGATTATCTTCACATGAATATAACAATTTAAAGTAGACACTTATTGTAATTGTAACGAGAACTTTCAAATCTAAAATTCTTAAATTATGAGACATATCACTTCAATTTGTTGAAATTATATAACAAAAATTTTTTTAAAAAAAAATAAGGAACATAATCTTTAATAATTATTATACAAACAAAGCAATTTATGTTCAATGAACTAGAGTCTGTCAGTTTGAATAAGGTTATTGCTCGTGGTCTCCGTTATTTGGATAAGGTTGGATTTCCATCGTTACATTTTGTAAGTAAAGCATTTCATTTAGTTCTTTATGTATTTTGAAAGTAATGGCTTTGTTTTCACCTGCTTAGAGATAAAGTTTATTATGTTCCTCTTAGATTGTATTTTAATTTTTAGTTTTATAAATAGGTTGGATCTGCCTAAATCCCGTTATTAAAGACGGATTTTATTAAAAAAAAAAATGTTTGATAAACTAAAAAAGAATTTATTTATGATCATTAAAAAAATATATGTTCAATTAGCAAAATAAAAATATTAATTATATTTAATAATCAAAAACTTTCTTTATAATTATTAAACTAAAACTATAATATTTATATTCAATGAAATATAATTATTAAACTATAAAAAATTATATTCATGTTCAGCAAGTATAATAAACAAAAGCCACTTAAACTATAAGTCAGTTGTCAAGTCTTGTTAATTTAATGGAAATAATAATATTTGAAACTTTGAGATCTTGAGTTCAAGACATGATGAAGGTAGATGAGATGACACTACTGATACTCACGTATCTTTGCATGTATACTAATTGGTGGTAGACAAAAATTTTTGTCAAATAAACTCTTATTTTTCCAAAGCTATGAACTAAAAATAGGCACTCTAAAGACAAATTGCCAAAGATGATATGCACAACTTTTGCCCCTCAAAAAATTATCCTACGTCGATAACACAACTTCTTCAGATGAGTGTTTGTTAAAAAATGGCAAGTGGGACCAGAATGACTAGTCATAATATGTTAAGTGACCATAACAACTAGAAAAAAAAAACTTGTGGATCATACTATAGTTTGAACCAAACATGTGAGACCCAATGAACTAAAAACCCTCTTTTCTATTCTATCCTAACTTAAACTTTTTCTTTCCTTTAAAACTTCTAAACAAGGGGTAAGGTGGAAGGAGTATAATAGTCTTTTCACCTTTTGGACAAAGAACATACATTGAGTCATTGATTACTCCCCTACTTCAAAGCTAATTTAGACTAAGGGATTTGGGGAGAAGAGAAAAGTTTGAAAAGAAGAGGAATAAATCCACGATGTTGAGGAGAATTTCCATAGAGATGAGAAGAGAGACGATACAAGAGCAATTTGCAATCCGTTCAGATATGAGAAGAAATAAACAGTTTACATGTTGACTTAAGTTTAATTTTAGTAAAATTCCAATTATACCCACTACATCAATTCTTTTTCTTTTATCAACTTGGGGCTATTATTGTAAAATGGTCGCTAGATAATGGACTCCTTTGAATGGATTTATAAAAAAAAGTTCTTTTACAATATTGCGTTTTTATAAAGTGCTTTTTTTAAAGCTAAGTAGTTTTGTGTTTGGATGCAGTAACTTATAAGTGTTTTTCAAATTAAAAACCTATTAGGATGAACCCTCCCTTTTTTTCTTTTAATATAATTTTTAAGATTTGAAATTCAATTTTTTTTTTATAAAATATTATGAACTCAAATTGTTATAAAAATAATAAAAATAAAAATAATAACGAGAATATATTTAATCTTAAAATATTTAAAAAATATTGTTTTCATATTTTATTCTCCGTAATAAATATATATATATATATATATATGTATATATACAAGCACACAAGTTAAACAAAATAAATTTTCAAAATGAAAAAGAAAATCTAAAAGAAGAAAAGGAGAAAAAAAAAAAAGATAACAAGAAACTCTAGAAGAAGGGATTGGGGATGGCAGGGGTTGGGTATAGGGAAGGGGGGAAAAAAAAAGAAAAAGGAAAAAGGAAATTTTTTATAAAAAAAAAAAATGAAGGAAAGAATGAAGAAAACAAAACTGTAGAACCAAAAAAGAAAAGGAAAGAACTCATAAAAACTATAGAAAGGAAAAAGAAAGAAAGGACTAAAGAAAAACAGAATAGGGGAAAAAATGAGTAAATGTCATATGTGGCTCATAAACTATTTTAATTTTCTAAATTTCATCCATAATATTTTATTTTGTCTTCTTTGGTCATTCATTAATTTCAATTTGGTAACTTTTGTCCATATTATTTTATTTTGTCTTTTTTGATTGTCAAACTTTTTATTTTTGGCACATTTGATCATTCATTTTCACATAAAACATGTTTTTAGTCCTTTTTGCTAGAATGAGAAGAATATTTTGGAAATTTCACTCTTTTTTTTTTTTTTTGAACCTATCCATAAATGATAGTTTGAAATTTTTGGTCCCCCATTTTTTTTGCACGTTCGGTCATGAATGTTTTTTTAAATCTTTTTTGGTCTTCCATATTTTTATTTTTTACATTATTGATCTTGAATGTAAATTTTTTAAAATAAAATTTTTTTGTCTCAAATTGGATTTGAAACTTGGTCCTTAATTTTAAGTAAAAAGTCTCTAAACAACTTAGCTACCAAAAATAAAATAAAAGGTGGAGGAGTAAGATATCAATCTTGCATATTATTACAATTGAAAATTTTAACTTATTTAAATAAAAATAAATAGAATATAAAGTTCATGTGCAAAAAAATATTTAAAAATTATAG
>JAOXNR010000289.1:0-11325 GCA_028571225.1 Parsonsia alboflavescens
AATTCCTTGTGGGTTCAACCCTACTTGCCCTAACTGCATTAGTTTTGGTAGATAGGTTTAATTTGTTCGTGTTACGACGCACGGTCAGTTGTCTTCCTTCGAGATCAGCAAGCTTATAGCTTTCTCCTTTGCAGACTTCTTGGATTATGTAGGATTCTTCCCAACTTTCTTGCAGCTTGGATTATGTAGGATTCTTCCCAACTTTCCCAACATCTGACCTCTTGAGGACCATTTCTCCAATTGTGAAATGTTTTTCTTTCACGTTCTTGTTGAAAAATTTTGTAACTTTCCTTTTATACCTTCTGTCAGCTTCCAAGCTTTATTTCTGACCTCTTCAAGGAGGTCGAGTTCTGCCCTTCTCTCCCCCTCGTTTAAGACAGAAACACATTCAGTTAGTCTTAAGGACTTCATTCCAACCTGGACTGGCATTACAGCCTCTGCACCAAAGCATAGATTGAATGGTGTTTCTCCGATAGCTTTCCTAGCTGTGGTTCTGTATGCCCATATGATGCTTGGAATTTCTTTTGGAGAGGAAGGTTTGCGACGTTCCTTCTCAAGCTCAGTGAGTCTTTTCTTGAGACCTTCCAGGATGGTTCTATTTGTGAGTTCAGCCAGTCTGTTCCCTTAGGGATAGGCTACAGAGGTTAATCGTTGTTCAATATTTAAATTATCACATAAAGTCTTGAATGGGTCTCCTACAAACAGTCATCCATTGTTTGAGATGATGGGTCGGGAAATCTCAAATCTTCACTCAATGTTCCTCCATACAAAGGACTAAAATTTTGGCGAAGAAATTATTGCCATTGGCTTAGCTTCAACCCATCTAGTGAAGTAGTCTACAGCAACCATGAGGAATTGGACACCCCCACTCCCTTGGGGAAGGGTCCTAATATGTCAATTCCCTAAATATCACATGGAACCGACTTGTTGATGGATTGATACTTTGTTGGTGGTACGTGTGACTTGTTTTCCTGCAACTGGCAGCTCGTGCACTTTTGTATGACCTTTTCAATGTCGGAAACCATCGAAGGCCAGTAAAACCCAGTCTTTAGTATTTTCTCTGCTACGGTTTTCACTCATATGTATGATCCACATATTCCACTATGTACCTCTTCAATAACATACTCTCCTTCTCCCTTGCTTAGGCATTTGTGTAATGGGCATGTATATGACCTTTTGTACACCTTGTCACCTCCTATCAGGACATAACAAGGTGCCCATTTCCGTATTCAGTAATTTTCTTTACCATCTTGTGGGAGGTCACCATCTTTAAGGAATTTGTAGATTGTGTATCTCCAATCTGCCTAATCCTCTATCACCAAGTTTTCTTCGTGATTTATGCCAGGAGAGTATTATTGTTCCACTAATAGCTCAGCTTTTGTCCCCGCAAGCTCCCGATCGACTTTAGATAGTGTGTCTGCTTTAGCATTTTTCTCTCTGGGTATTTGCTCGATGAGAAAATGCTCAAGTTCCAATGTTATATCTCTTACTTGTTTGAGATATTTAATCATGTTCTCCTTTCTAGCTTTGTATTCCCTAGCAACCTGGATAGCTATGACTTGTGAATTAGTTTTGGCATGCAATTTTTGCACTTTTAGAGCTCTTATGAGTCTTAGACCTGCTAAGAGAGCTTCATATTCTAATTCAATATTCGAGGTTGGGAAGTTGTACATCACAGAGTAAGGATTCTCACTCCCTCGGGGCTGATCAGTACAATTTCCGCACCTGAATTTTCCTTTTCTCTGAAACCATCTATGTACGTGGTCTAAATATTAATTTCACAAGTACTTGTGTGCTCCAGTGGAACTCTTGTGCATTCTTCTACAAAGTTTGAGAGAGCTTGAATTTTGACGGCTTTTCTTGGCTCAAATTCAATTTGATATTCCGAGAGCTTGAGCGACCACGTCATTCTCCTGCTCGATAGCTTGGGTTTTGAAAGAGCTTGTTTTAGTGGCAGATTGGTTACATTATTATCAGGTAAGCTTCAAAATGGGGCTTAAGATTCCATGAGGTAATAACAATCAGGAACAAGAATTTTTTGAGGTATGAATATCTAATTTCAAGACCTCGGAGCAAACGACTTACATAATAAGTTGGAAATTGAAAACCTGACCTTTCTACTAGTAGCACCGAGCTTACTGCCTTCTCTGTTGCAGTTAAATACATCTAGATCTCTTTTCCTGACCTCAGGGAGACAAGTTGTGGGGGTTTCCCTAGAAAGTCTTTCAATTTGCCGAAAGCTATTTAGCAATCTACAGTCCATTGAAAATCTTTCGGCTTCTTTATGATGTTGTGAAATTTCTCTCCTTTGTCAACCATTTTGCTGATGAAGCGGTCCAATGCTGCCATTTTTCCTAGTAGACTCTGGACCTCTTTAATGTTTCTAGGAGGTTCCATATCCAGTAGTGCTTTTATTTTGTTGGGGTTGGCATCAATGCCCTGCTCTAATATCCTGAAACCTAAGAACTTTCCTGCTGCAACTCCGAAATTGCATTTTTCATGATTGCGTATCCCATGAGCAGCTTACGAAGTTTGGAAAGTCTTCTTGACATCTTCGATGAAGTCCTCTGAAGTTTTGGACTTGATTATGATGTCATCGACGTAGACCTCGATGTTCGTCCCGAGCTGGTTCTTGAAAACCTTGTGCATAGCCCGCTAAAATTCAGCTCCTGCATTCTACAACCTGAATGACATCTTGGTATAGCAGTATCTCCCGACCTCTGTGATGAATAAGATCTTTTCCATATCTTCTATCGCCATTGGGATTTGGTGGTACCCCTTGTAGGCATCAGAAAACACAGCCATTAGTAACCGGTTGTTGAGTCTACCATTTGATCGATGCTCGAAAGTGGGCATGAGTCCTTCTGGTAGTATTTATTTAGTGTGGTGAAATCCACACATATCCTCCACGTCCTTTCTTTCTTTGGCATAACCATTGGGTTGGCCAGCCATTCTGGGTACACAACTTCTTTCATAATTCCAACATTGAGAAGAGCTTGGACCTCTCGAGCTTTGAATTCATTTCTCTCTGGAGCAAAAGTTCTTTTTTTTCTGCTTCACTAGGTTAACTCCTTGTTTGAACTAGGCCTTGTGCTCTGCAATTCTCTTATCAATCCCTTCAAGGTTGGTAGGTCGCCAGGTGAAGATTTTCAGGTATTCTTGGAGGGAGTCAACGGCTTCCCTTTAATCTTGGAAAGCTGAAGTTTGCCTATCTTTATTCCTTTCTTTGGGAATTCTGGGTTGAGAAAAACTTTTTCTCCTTTGTTGGTTGCTTGGATTCTGAATTCATTCTTCCTCTTCTAAAACATCGATGAAATTTTCTTGCTCGGTCTCTATCGAGGTCCCTGTATTACCTTTAGCGAGGTAGCACTCTATGGCTCGCTCTCTGTCTCCTTCTAGGATGATCTAAGCTTCTCCAACGTGTATCTTCATGTAGTAGCTCAGCAAGGAAATCTCTACTTTCAGGCCGTTGACCTCTCTCATTCCCAGAATTGCGTTATAAGTTCCAAGTGCATCAACCACCAGCCAGTTCAACCTCTGTGACTCCCTTGCCATCTACACAAACCATAGTTGGGACCCTTAGAATCCCTTCTACATGGATCGTGCTTCCGTTGAAGATAGTCAGGGTAGTGTTTGACTTTATCAGCAAGCTTTTGTCTATCCCCATTTGAGCGAATGCCTTTTTGTACAAAACATTCACTACACTTTCGATGTCAACCAGTATCTTGCGTACCAAGAAGTCTCCAATCTGGAATAACACCGTTAGGGGCTCTGAATCTTCCCCCGAGCTAGCTTCGATCTCCTTTCTATGGTGTTTATTTCATCGACCAGAGGTTGCTAGTTGAATGTAGCTGGTGGAGGTGGATTTGCGGGACCTGTGTTCCTAGCCAAGAACTCTTGCACATGGCTCCTTTAGCTAAGTCTAGCTCGAGATACTTGCCTCTAGAATTCCTTTGAACCAGGATTGTGCTTTCTTGGTCAACGTGGACCGGAAAGCTCTACACTTGACTTGGTCAGGGTACAATAACATTTCCATGTAGGAAACATATTCATCTATGTGGTATAACGGTTCCTCTATGTCGTCATATTTTGCCTCTACTTATGGGGCTTTGAATCCTGATGGCATCCGAGCAGTCTTGATGCTGTGGAAGATGGCGAAGGCTCCGATATGTCCACGAAGCTCCATATCTCTTGATTTCCATTTTTCTCCTGATTAGCTTGGAGAATCGTTCTCCTCAGTGGATTCAAGGTTACCCCTCGAGCGTCGCTGCCTGTCCTTTCAATTAGGCTTCATCGAGGGGGTATCCTTCCTCCAAGAGGAGTTCTTAGTGAGCTCCCCTGCTCGTTAGGATTGGTTTCTGGACGTTAACCTCATGACATGGCAGCTCGGTTGAGTCTGTCTCTCAAGTCATAACCCCTTCCATTGCTCAAGGTTTCTCTTAGGTCGGCCATAGCTGGGACTCGCCCTCCCTGTGATATTTCCTACGCTCGACCCATCTCCCAACCTTCCTCATTGGGCTGGAGGTCATTCCTTGCTTTTGAAGGTAGGGGCTGATCAGGCTATTTGCAGTCCCCTTGATCTCGAGGTGGTTGTGCCTCTCTCTGAGATGTATAGGAGTACGTCCTATTAACATGTAATCTCTTCTGCCTGACATTCCTTATAGGACAACCACCATGCATTCTAAGAGGCCGGCTGGAACGAGCACCCGACTTCACCCTAATCTCTGTGGTCTGTTGTTTTTGCCATTGTTGGTCTGGTCGGGGTGTCTTTGTTCAACCCTTTCCCACTCGGGCGAATGGTTCAACAGGTCCCTCTAGGGCGGCCAGACCACGACGGTCTTGGCTATTCTTATTGATCAAACTGCCCTGGATTATTGTTATTCTCCTTCGTTGGGACCGGGTCTTTTGGCATTGCTTCTCCAGTGCACAACTGCATTCTTCCAGGAGGTCTGCCATGGCGTGGTGGCTAAACGCTTGTTGGTTGTGATCGAGTCATCACGGTTCTTGTTTGTTTTGTTTTGTGTATAGGGAAGAAACCTAGGCTTTAGAATGTTCTTCCCACAAACTACACCAGAAGTGGTGGAGCTTAAAAATAGCCCCCGGGTCACCCCAAACTGTGATGACGTCTGTAATCGCAACCTGAGAAGAAAAGGATTAGGTCACCGGAGTGGGCTATCGCCCTAGGGATAACTTCGATGCCTATATTAGTATTCTGAGAGAGTAATCTTATGTAAATTAGCTCAGTCTCTTGTGTGTTGTCTCTTTTTGTGGATTCTGTGTGTTTCGATAATATATATCGAATCAAGTGATTTACCTCTTTGATCAGGGCTCTTCAATTACGTGATAGCAGGCAATTAGGATAATTGTAAAATCATATCATATCCCGCCAATTGCTCCTGGAATTGTGGAGTTTTCCTAAGTTGGGGTACCTTGCCATTCACGTCTCTGATAGAGAGCTACAAGCTCGCTAACGACATTTAAACCAATTTCGAGGTCTGCCCGTGGATATCAAAGGTGTCGACTATCTCTTCTGGGAATTCGCAATGAGTGATTATAGGTTTATAGAGTGTGTTAGGAGTTGCGCACATTTAGTCATCTCATAGAAGATGTATGAGACGGGTTGGAGCTCACCAAGTCAAAGGTCGTGGTTCAGTGAGACCTCTTCTAACCTCATTGAGGAGGTCAGTGACTTAGGAGGTTAGTGGTAGGAGGTTACTACCCACATTTCCTCTTGACTTGTGAGTTTGATTTTCATGTATTAGGATCGGGGCTCAGGCCCATTTAGATTGGTTTATCCGGATCGTGTCCATTTCTCCCATCAATAATATATTTTCTAACTAATCTTTACAGTTCATGATATTAAAAGGAATACTTAGTAAAACTATCCATTATTTTATTTTGATTGGAGAGAGAGAGAAAAAACGGAGTAAATTATCTAACTTGGTCCATAAATAGTTTTAAACATCTCAATCTCTTGGTTACACCAGGTAGTGCTCCTCGACGAGCTATTGGGATCAAAATAATCTTTCTTTTGTTTTCAACATATGTCCATAATGATATTTGTTGACTTTTTAAAACCTCAACTTATTTTTTATTCACTTAAATGTGTTTTTGATAAAAAAAAAAAAAAACCTTTTAATCAAGTAAAAATAATATATTTCTTAAGTTTCTACAATACATAGATAAAATGCATATTTCATTATTCAAAATACTAGAATTTCTTTTTCTAAAATTATTTTATATTTTATAATAATTTGAAAATTTAAAATGTTAAAAAATAACTCTATGAAGTATGAAATTATTTTTACTGGGAGGAACTGGTATGACGCGGATGAACCGATCCAAACGGACCCAAGCACTGACTCGAATATCTGAAAGTCTGAAGTAAAAGTTAAGAGGAAAGATGGATAGCCACTTCTCTCACAAACCTCAAAACGAGCTTAGGATAGGTCTCATCGGACCGCGACCTTTGACTTGGTGATCTCCGATCCATCCCATACATCTTCCATACCACATCTAAATGTCTACGACTCTTAACATACTCAATAGACCTATAATCACTCATCGCGACCTTCTTCAAGGAATAGTTGAGGCCTTCGGTGTTCATAGGGAGGTCACAAAGCTGGTTACAGGTCGTTAACAAGCTTGTAGCTCTCAACTAGAGACGTGCATGGCAAGGTATCCCAACTTAGGGAAACTCCATGATTCTAGGAGCAATTGGAGGGATACGATTTCACAATTATCCTAATTTCCTACTTTCACATAATCAAAGATTCACTACCAATGAGGTAACTTATTATTCGATATATATTATCGAATGACAAACTATTCATGGAACGATTGAGTTGATTCACTAAAAGATTACTCTCTCGGAATACTGACTTAGGCATCGGAGTTATCTTAAGGGCGACAATCCACTCCAGTGAACTAATTTTCCCTTTAAAGTTGTGATTGCAAACGCCATCACGGTTTGGGGTGACCCAAGATCGTTCACTTTTGGCACCGTCTGTGTGAAGAAATTCTAAAGCCTAGCTTTCTTTCATATAAACAAAATAAACAAGAACTGAAATGAATCAATCGCAACCAACTCATGTTTAACCACCACGTCATGGCAAACAGCTTGATAGAACATAATTGCACACTAGAGACGCAGTGCTGGAAGTCCAAGTCCTAATGGAAAACAAACACAATAATCCGAGGCCAGTCCATCAACAAGAATAGCTGAGACTGTCAAGGTCTGGGCCGTCCTAAAGGGTCTTGGTAGACCCTCCACTTGAGCATGAAAGTGGAGGACAGATCAACCCCAACCAGAATAATAATGGCAATAACCCAGACCACAGAGATCAAGAGGGAATCGAGTGTTCATTCCAGCGGAATGGTGGTAGCTTTGGAAGGAATCTTAGGTAGGAGAGATTATATGTAGACGGGGCGTAGTCCTGCCCTATTGCAAAGGGAAGCACAACAACCCCAAGATCAAGGGGGTTGCCTGCAACTTGATCAACCCCTACTTTCAGAAACAAGGAATGACCTCCGACCTAATGTGGAAGGTCGGGAAGCAGGATCAACACAGGGAAGGCCATAGGGCAAAAGAACCCCACCCGCTGTCGACTTTAGAATGGAAGGGGTTATGACATACCAGATAGACTCAATCAAGTTGCCATCTCCAGAGGTTATCCACAAGAAACAAGTCCAGACGAGCAGGAAAGCTCACTGAGAAGTTCTCCCGAAGGAAGGATACCTCCTCGATATAGCCTGATTGAAAAAACATGTAGTGACGCTCGAGATGCAGCCTTGAATAAACTGAGGAGAGCCACTCTCCCAATGAATCAGAAGAAGAATGTGAACCAAGAAATATAGAGCAGTGTAGACCTATCGGAACCTTCACCATTTGTCCATAGTATCAGAACTGCTCAATTGCCACCAGGATTCAAGGCGCCACAAGTCGAGGCAAAGTATGATGGCATAGGGGAATCGTTGCAACATATAGATGAGTGCATTTTCCACATGGAATTGTTCGACTACGCTGACCATGTCAAATGCTGAGCCTTCCTATCAGCACTGACCAAGAAAGCACAATCCTGGTTTAAGGAATTTCCAAAAGCAAATCTCAAGCTGGACGTAATTAAAGGAGCTATTCCTGAAGAACTATCAGAGCAGTAAAATGTGTGAGAAAGATATCAATGATCTTTTTAACATCAAACATAAATTTGGTGAAAGCACAAGAAGCTATTACAGTTGTTTTAACGACAAAGGTTGTGGAAATTGAGCAGAAGAAACATCACTGCCTTTAAACAAGGACTACAAGGGGGTATGTAGCTCTTAGGCTAGCAGAAGAGCCAATGAAGACCATTAATTAGCTAAAACACTCCTTGAAAACTTAATCAAAGTTGAAGAAACGACAATCCAGAAAAAGATTCCTGGATTCACCTCGATTACCAAAAAAGAGACCAAGGGGCGACCAAAAAACCCACAGTCATCCAAATAAGATTGGAAGGATCCTCATCCGAAGGGAGTACCTTCATATAAGAAAAGGAAGATGATTCCTGACCTAGTCCCTTGACAACCTCGCAGGTAAAAATACTGGTGGTCATAGAAAAGAAGGGTCTTCTAAAGCCACCAAGACCTCTCAAAAATCCACTGGCCAAGAGTAATATGACAAAGTTCTGCCATTACCATAAGGATCATGGTCATCTCACAGAGGATTGCTTCAACCTCAAGCTAGAAATTGAGAGGCTGGTAAAAGAGGCCACTTGCAATGATTCATGGCTGGATATAGAAATCTTGCAAATCCACCCTCTGCAACTACAAACCACCAGCGACCTCATGTCAAAGAGATTAATGCCATCGAAAAACGGTCAAAGAGAGCTCAAGGAGGAGACTTAGTCCCCCTAACAGTCTCATTCCAAATTGGGGATTTCTTGGTACATAAGATATTGGTTGACACCGAAAGCGCTGTAAATGTCTTGTACAAAAAGGCATGCGATCAAATGGGGATAGATAAATGCTTGTTGATAAAGTTAGACACTGCCTTGACTAGTTTTAGTGGCAGCACGATCTATGTAAAGGGGATCATATGGGTTCTAACTGCTGTCTATGTGAATGGCAGGGGCATCACAGAGGTCATGGACTGGCTGGTGGTTAATGCACCAGGAACTTACAATGCAATTCTGGGAAGGAGATGGGTCGTGGACCTCAAAGCTGTGATCTTCTTACCGAACTACTACATGAGGATTCAGGTCAAGGAAAATCGGATCATCCTAGAAGAAGATAAACAAACAACCGCAGAATGCTACCTCGTTGAAGGGGTTGCTAAGACCTCGGCGATGTCCAAGCAAGAGGATTTCATTGACCTCCCTAAGAGGAGTGATGAGTTCAGAATCCAGGTTGCCCACAAAGGAGAAAAGTTCTTCTTAACTTGAAAGGGATCAAGACAAGTGAAATTCTGCCTTCCAGGATTGAAGGGAAGCTAGTCGACTACCTGCAGGAATACCTGAAAATCTTCGCTTGGTGATCTACCAACCTCGAAGGAATTGATAGAAGGATAGCAAAGCACAAGGTCGAGCTCAAATCAAGAGTCAAACCAATAAAGTAAAAAAAAGAACTTTTGCCCTAGAACGACATGAAGTCATAGCTCGAGAAGTCCAAGCTCTTCTTGATGTTGGAATTTTGAAAGAGGTGGTGTACCCAAAATGGCTTGCCAATCCGATGGTTGTGCCGAAGAAGGAAGGGACGTGATGGATGTGTAGGGACTTCACTACACTGAATAAATATTTTTAGAAAGACTCATATCCACTCACGAGCATCTTTCAAATGGTAGATTCAACAGCTGGTTATTAGTGGCTATGTTTCTTGGATGCCTACATGCGGTATCATCAAATTCTGCTGGCGCTGGAAGACTTGGAGAAGACCTCATTCATTACAGAGGTCGAGACCTACTGTTATATCAAAATACCATTTGGTTTGAAGACTGCAGGGGCAGAATTCCAACGAGCCATACACATGGTCTTCAAGAAGCAGCTCAAGAGGAACATTGAGGTATATGTGGATGACATTGTGATTAAGTCCAAAACCTCAGAAGATTTCATTAAGGATATAAGGGAGACTTTCCAAAAGTTGAAGGTTGCCCACATGATGCTCAATCCTGAAAAGAGTACCTTAGGCGTTGCAGCTAAAAAATTCTTGTGTTTCATGATATTCAAACGAGGCATTGATGCCAAACCTAACAAGATAAAAACAATCTTAGACATGGAACCTCCCAAAAGCATTAAAGAGGTCCAGAGTCTAACAGGGAGGATGGCAGCCTTAGGGTGATTTATCAGCAAGATGGCTGACAAAGGAGAAAAGTTTTATGACATCCTGAAGAAACCCAAAGATTTCTAGTGGACAGAGGATTGATAACAGCTTCTGGAAGGCTGAAAGAATTTAAGGGAAAATCCTCATAACTTGTTTCCCCAAGGTTGGGAGAAGAACTCTTGATGTACGTAACTATGACAGAGAAGGCAGTTAGCTAGGTGCCACTAGTAGAAAGGTCTAGTTTACAATTTCTAGTATATTATATAAGTCATTTGCTCCGTGGTCCTGAAATTAGATACCCGGACCTCGAGAAATTCTTGTACCTTATTGTTATCACTTCAAGGAAGCTTGAGCCCTATTTTGAAACTTACCTGATAGGAGTATGGACCAATCTACCACTAAAACAAGCTCTTGCAAAACCTGAGCTATCAATGAGGACGATAAAGTGGTCGCTTGAACTCTTCGGTTATCAAATTGATTTTAAGCCGAGGAAGGTTATCAAAGCTCAAGCTCCCTCAGACATCGTAGAAGAATGCACAAGAGCTCCACTGGAGCTTGCAAACACTTGTGAAATTAATGTGTGGACTGATGCAAGTTGGCCCGAGCTGGGAATGGGCTTTTTATGGTTTTAGGGCTTTATTTTATTTCCAATTAGGTTTAGGGAAGATGTTAGGTTATAAATATCTCGTTTTGTCTTAGTGATAATTGCCGACTTTTGTCGTTAAACTGAAAACTTGTGTGTTGTCATAATATCCAGTTCTTTTTCCTGTTTAGCAGTTTATTCGTTCCTGTTTATTGCATCATTTGGTATCAGAGCACTAGGTTGCTGATGCAGTACGAGTAAACGTGCAAGATCAGGATTGTTCAATAATTTTACGTCTTTTATTAGATAGAATTTTATTTAGAAACTTGTTTTATTTTTTTATTTTCTTCCAAATTTTTATTTCCTAATCTAATTAGGAATACATAACTTAGCTATTAGTAGTTTACTTGGTTTCTATTTCCTAAGTCTGATTAGGAATACATAACTTA
>JAOXNR010000290.1:0-11324 GCA_028571225.1 Parsonsia alboflavescens
CCTTCCCCCCTTCCCCCCCCCCCCCCCCCCCCCAATAAGAGGAAGGGTAGGCAGGCTTGCAACTGTATTCAAAAATGGTTTTCGTAGTGCTCATGTTTGCCTTCAATTGATTACAACTAGGTTATGTTTATTGGATCTTCTTCATATTCTGTCTGATTCTTCACTTCCATATCAGGAAAGGATAACCTTGGCATTACTTGACCTGCATACTAAGCTGTCTTTATGACATTTCAATATTTATAAACTGAACTGATTTGTTTGAAATGAGTGATGTTTCTTAAAGATCTGACAGCTGAGCCAGATATGATAGCTACCCGAGAAAATATATATATATTATTTCATTTTCTTTTGTCTCTCAAGTGGAATATCAAAACAAATTGTTGCTGTGAGGTTTTATTTATTCGATTTTGATAAGGCGCGCTCTTAATGCACGCTCCAACCGTTACCGTAACGGAATTGTTGCTACAGTGCTCATGCAGCCAACCAAGCGGAGCAAGAATTCCATTACGGTAACGGTTGGAGCGCGCCTTAGCAAATCCATTATTTATTTGAACAAACTGATTTATCATGCTAGACAGATTGGGGGTTTAATGATAAGAGAAGAATTTTAAAATGCATAAGATGGTTTGTGGTTAATATCTGAATTGTGAGAGAAAATGGAAGTATGTTCCTTTTTCCAGGGGAATACACTGCGGTGATCATTTGCCTAGGTGCCAGAACAGCCTTTCTGCCGGAGTTATCTGGAAGGCTCCCGTTGAGGACATGCAGAGGTGTTGTTGCTCACCTGCAGCTTACTGATACTGCCAGGTATTCAATAATTTCGCATATTTTAAGGTAAAAGTCTCGTGTTTCCATAATATATAAAATTTCAAAGATGATAAAACCAATTTGTTCATAGTTTATTCAAAAGATATTATAACATTTCCAAAGATAACCAATGCAGTTTAATTCTTCTAATCAAAATTGTATGTTCTTGGTCTTCTCCTGCATATTTCTTCACTTCAATTCAGTTATTTCGCCAGTCTGGAAAATAGTAACTCTGAATTACATATAAATAAGCTTCCAAAGAATCATGCCTCGTAACATATTCTTTATTTCAGAGAGAATTATCCGGAGGATAGCCCCTCCATTTTGTCAGATGCATGGCTTTCAGTACAGGGCCCCCGATATTTACATATGGGTTCAACATGGGAGTGGAGTTCGACAAATTATTCACGAAATGTTCCTCTTAGTGAATCTTCTAAAGCCCTTGAAGAACTTCTACCCAAGGCTTCTGCTGTATATCCTGCAATAAAGAACTGGGAAGTCACTGGAGCAGTTGCAGGACTTAGGGCAATGCCACCTCTTACACCACACGGATCGCTTCCACTGCTAGGATCCCTAGATAAATTTCTAGGAGGAAATCATGACTGCAAATATTGGTTATTTGCAGGGCTTGGTTCAAGAGGGTTGTTGTACCATGCTTGGCTTGGGAAATTGTTGGCACAGGCTGTACTATCTTGTAATGAAGAGTCTCTCCCTTCTGAATTGACTTCTTGGAAGCAGAAAGTGAAGCAGTAACAATTATTGTTTCTGTATAATGAAAATAAATGCCTAGTTAAAGAGTACGGGTTTTTTTGTCTTTTAACATTTCATCGTCAACATCCGGCTGGGAAAGGAAATTTCAAATTGAGCCAGAGGTTCCTTACAATGTATCACCTCCAAAGGGCCGGCGCTCCACCACTGCAGAAGTGGCGGAAGGGAATAGCAAATGCAAAACAAAACCAATGTTTTGAAATCAACATTGGTCTCTGAAAGATAATCCTCGGGAAGCTAAGGAACATATATGTTATCCAATGAAATTGTTTAACCACTTATCAATAAAATGGCAAAATCATCCAAAAATCTGTCATACAATTACAAAGAGGTTTTTCCTTGACAGATTACTAAGGAATCCTGAATGATAATGACTAAACGTTTCATTTGGCACCCAAGAACATCCGGAGAGCCTTTTTCTCGACAACTTTACAGGGAACTAGCTAAACAAGATAGAATCTGAACAAGTAGCTAAGCAATACATCACTGAAAATTTGCAGCTAACATTGCTTCCATGTATAAACCTGTCCCCCACCAGTAGCACCAGCAAGCATCCCAACCTCGTATGGATGAGAATCAAACCGACATGGAATGGCAGTTACACGTTCACTTTCTAAAGTAGAAACAACATTCTTTCCAGCCGTAGAGACAACATCAACTCCTCTTTTGAGATTCCCAACAAAGATGTATGAATCATCCCAACCCCATATTCCTCTGATTCAACAGAACAGATATGTAATTTTAGAGGGGGAAAAGAAATGATCTATATAATCTATCATTTTTGTACAGATTTGAGACACAAAAGTGCAGCAATGTTGTAAATGGGTAACCAAACGAAGTTTCTGCAAATGGTAATGACATTTCTTATGCAAGCTTTGAAAAAAAAAAAACCAAACTTAGATGATATGTTGTGTGAGAAAAACAATACCAAGTATAGCAACATACCATGAAGAACCTAATCTAAACCTAAACAAGCAAGGATGCAGATCAAGAAACCAAAAAGTAAACAACTGAAATGTGTTCACCTTGCTAGGATAGACATACAAATGACAAGCCAAATAGTGTTTTAAAGGTCCATTTTAGTCCAATTTTCTTTGGATGCATCATACTCAAGGTCGTTGAACAGCAGTTTCTTAATTGCAAATGGGCATATATAAAGGGGAAAAAAATGGGTAGTTAACATTTTCTTCATTGTCCAATCCACTCTTTTGTTTCTTTATTGTTATTAAGCAAACAGAGAGATGGACATAAAGATGACTAACGGTATAACATCCATGAAAATCTGACTCCATTCTGGAGTAAGTTGGGGAGGTTGAATGTAGAGGCTGCAAGTAGAAAAGCTTGACCATTAAAAGGAAATGTCCATCTAGAGATGCATTCTTGTCCCATAGAGTGATGTTCAGAGAAAAAACATAACTTTTAATTATCTCATCTATGATGCAATCAAATTCATCCACTAACTGTTTATGAGCAATGCTCCCTCTTTTATTGAATACTTATTTGGAGATACCAATTTTCAAGAAGATAGAAGAATCCAAATTCCACATAAATGTAACAAAAAAGATTAAATACCCTTTTATGTATTTACTCGATGTTAAGCTTACATAAATGGTTTTCATTTTATTGTTTGAAATTTGCAAGTTGTTGGAGGTTTTAAGAAGGCCCAAGAAACAATAATGCAAGGAAATGTGTCATCTAGATTTCATAAGGTGACTGATTGACTAAAAAGAAATTCCAAGATGCGAAAAGGATTCCAGAAAGGGAGGACTATTACTGTATATCCCAACTAAGGAAACCACCCGTGAGTGTAAAAAGAAAGGCTATTGTCTTGTTGCATTCAGATTAAACCAAATAAATAAATAAACGATACCTGAATGGAGAGATCCATCTGCCTGTCTGGTTGTTATGATATATCATAGATACATCTTCATAATTCTCTCCACTTAGTAAACCAATTTTGTCATCGACACTGCATAAGAGGAAGCAACGACAAATTACATCTAGTGTTAATAACAAATGAAAACTCAAGATAAAGAGATCCACAAGATGAATACTTTTCTGAAAGTAAGTCAAAAACATAAACCTAAAAACAATAATCTTATTCACCACACGTTGAAAAAACAATTTACAACTCTAGTTTGCATAGCATGAAATAGTCCTTCAAAAAATCATATAGTTTGATTCATTTGTATAAAACAGTAACCACCAACAAGAAGAATGGATAATTGCCTCCTGGACAAGAACCTTTTAAGGTGAAGCAACTTTATGAGAATTCTTTTCATCCAAAACATTCAAGCACAAAATTAGCAACAAGTCTATAGCTTCCTCAAGATACTTGAGCATCATACACATAGGGTGCATCTGAGTACATGAGAAAGAGATGAGATAATCACCAGATGATTCATGCCTAGAATTGAAATAATATGCTTGAGAAGTACATTAGGCCTTAAAAACTTTGTTTACACATTGCTACTATTTTACGATTTGTATGAAGTTAAACCTCTTTTTACCTTGTTGTGGCAAGAAAGTTTCCAGAAGGTGAAAAGTAAGCAGAATGTACTGCTCTTCTATGGCTAACAGTTCTCAAAGATGTTTGCCCTTCTGCACCAACATTTCTCAAATCCCAAATGCAGACAGTGGCATCTGTAGAACTTGTTGCCATGATATTTGTGTTCTGCGAATTAAAATCTATTGTGTTGATCCTCTCATCATGTAAATTCCATTTAAATGCAGATTTTCCAGCTCTTGTATCCCAAATGTTCATGTTTCCATCAGGCCCGCTAAAATACAAGGAATTCCCATCATCTGGCTTTTGAGACAAAGAAAATACACCATAATCACTGGAACATACCAAATCAAACATCCCTCTCTCGATATCCATCAATCTGACAAACCCATCATAGGAGCAACTGAACATCTGCAAAGAATTTCAGAAAAAATAGAATGATGTATGTATTCCAGTACATTGGAAAAGGTCAGTGAATCAAAAGAACTATACATTAGCATTTAAAAGATCACTGCACCAAACTGAGCAAAATTTAAAGCAGCATTGTTGATGCCAATCGATAATTTGTAATACTCAAGACTCTCAAAGGTCATTTAGAAATAGAAGAAGAGTTACTGCATTTAGTGTGTTATGGTTAAATCAATAGGATTCAAAAAGCTAGAGGCAGAATAAGCTTCAATTTCTCACAGAGCTTATCTTGCTTCTTGAACCTAATATCTTCTGCTTTGTTTATGAGGGAGATAGTGCTCTTAGCTACCACGTTTCTGTTGCATCAGATCATAGAGGACAGAGCAGATCAAATGGGGAACTTTGCCTTCTCTTAGGTTTTATAACCAAAAGAATGAAAGACATGACGCAAGCAAAGAAAACTGGGATATGACCAAGTTATGATGAGTTCTACTCACTCTATCCATCTCAATGGGAGGGTCAGAGTCCATCTTTACTATGGATCATGTCAATGTAAGGTTCTTCAATTTGAAAGAAACAAAAACTGCTAAATGAAGGAGTTCATTTACCTTGGATAAGGAAAAGGAATCAAACAATATCCCAGAGACAGGTGCAGAATGAGGGTGATACAAATAAATCCCAGTTTCATCCTTATCCTCAGCATTAATATTCCAGAAACCAACATCTCCCTCTTTATTCCCAACAACAACTATTCTTGCATCTCTAGCCGGGAAAAACCTTACAGTAAATATTCTTCCAGGCACAACCCGTGCTACATATTTCTCTTCCAGTTTCAGCTCCTCAATATCAACTGAACTCGTTAAACTTCTCTCTGCTGTCAAACTTCTAAAATCCTCACTTCCACCCGGACTCCTTAACTTTCTCCCTGATCTTAAACTTTTAAAATCCTCACTTCCAACAGCTCCGATATTTGAATCACACGTATCATCATCACCGTTACTCGGTTTGGATTTTCTTGAACAACTTGATATTACTTCAATGAGCTTTGTATCAGAGCCCTCCGTCCTATATGCATTTTCCATACTAATGGGCCCCTTTTCATAAGCCTTCTTCTTGAAGTCCAATTCTAAATCCACCATATGGCTTTTCCTGTACATTGACCTTGTATTTTCATCAAAATCATCTTTAAGGCCAGCAGCAGTGGAGGAATCTGGCGGCACCCCTCGGGTCCTCAGAGACCTTCGAAGAACTATAGGGGATTCTGTCTTCTGCTTCTTCTCAGGGCTGACTTTGTAAGATTTAATTTGAGCTCTGCCATTCCAAATACAAGAAACTACCAATAAGAAAACTATAGAAAAAACACACATAAAAAAAAAATGAAATAAGCCCCATGTCCAGGGAATAATTCAAGAAAAGGACATATCATTACCACACAAAACATAGAAAAAGTTAACTCCCGGTATGCAAGAATGATCCCCAATAGATAAGAAGTAGACGACATGCAAACAACCAAGAATAAAAATCCAACCTTTTGGTTTTGATGGCTTCAGAGAGTTGGGAGACTTTAGAGTGGACTTTGAGGGCAGCAAGCATTTCCTCATTACGCTTAATGTTTTCCAGCCTTCGCTTCTCGTATTCAGTTAACTTCTTAGGCGCCATTAAATCAAGAATTCAACCTTCCTAGAGCAACAGAAACTGGAAGATAGAGCAGCGGCGGCCGCAATGACTAAAGAGGGAGAAATTTTTTCCGGGGGCTTTATTGGAATTGGCAGAGGGATTTGTGAAAAAGGCGGGAAAGGGATTTGGCGGGAGGGCCCCTGGCTTCTTCTAGAAGTTGTGCAGAAGAAGCTGCAATGCCTATCCTCAACCTCGTTTTATTTTCTTTCTTCGTGTCCTTATTTTTTTTTCTTTTTTCATCATTTAATAATGAGAAAAGTTGTAGCCGCAAGTCTGTAGCTCAATTCTTCCTCACCTCAACATCAACGAAGCTCAAACAAAAAATTATAGTAGTAGTGATAGGAGAAATAGGCATCATCCAGATGAATCAATTCGAATGAATCCAAGTATCGATTTGAATATTTAAAAGTCCAAATCAGAAGAGGAAAGGTGGGTAACTATCTTTTTTCCACTGACCTTAAAATGAGCTTAGAAAGGATCTTATCATACCATGACTTTTGATTTGATGAGCTTCAATCTATCTCATACATCTTCCATACCACGTCGAAATGTCCACGACTCTTAACATAGACAATAAACCTATAATCACTCAGTGCAATAATCTAAAAGGGATAGTCGAGATCTTTGGCATTCATAGATAGGTCGGAAAGTTGGTTTAAAGGTCATTGACGAGCTTATATTGCTCAACCAAAGACGTGCATGACAAGGTATCCCAACTTAGGGAAACTCCACGATTCTTGGAGCAATTGGTGGGATATGATCTCACAATTATTCTAATTGCCTACTTTCACGTAATTGAAGAGTCACAATCAACAAGGTAACCTATTATTCGGTATATATTATCGAATCACACATTATTCACGAATAGATTAAACTAAATTATTCACAGATTACTCTCTCGAAATATTGACTTAAGCATCGGAGTTATCTTCAGGATGACAACCTACCCCAGTGATGTAATTTTTCTCTTTCTGATTGTGATTATAGACACCATCACAGTTTAGGATGACCCAAAGATCGTTTCCGAACTCCATCATTTTAGATTTGACCCTTTGTAATTAACGCATTGATGAATTAGGACCTAGCCATCCAATCTATGAAGACAAGGGTCAGAAATATGCTATTTACCAATATCTTTGGATTAGTTTCTCATATAGTTTTGAAATAGTCTTTCTATTTTGTTGTTTGATGGCACATGATCCAATATAGTTTCCCAACACTTTAAGTGACACTTAAACAGTTGTGATTTATTTCACAGTTCGGACATCTTTTGTATTCATCTATTTAAATGAAAAAAACATCCTCAACCACCTTAAGCTCATTTTTGTTGAGCCACAACCATTTCATTTGTCTAGCTTGGTATCAAGGTTGTTCCAAATGACGAATCAATCTAAAGGAAACTCAATAGGTGTTAGGATCTAATGAAACTTTGAGTTCAAGCACCAATAGAGGAGGAAATCTTTTAGGAAATCCCTTGGGTTCTTTCTGCTCTCTCAAGTTCTCGGGTAACAATTTCTTGTTATTGAAAAATCTAGTCCTACTAGTGATGGAGAGAACAATGAACTAGTCACTAACATGGGGTATAAGATTCAGTAGCACAGGAACAAACACTCTTGGGTTGGCTCTCCAATTTAATGGATGCTAAAGTTATCTTAAAACTCATATATCTCTTTGGAGTCCTGACTAGGCCAAACATAGTCGACTACAAACGAGAGATTAACAAGCTACAAAAAAGGAGCATGAAAATGGCTAAATATCTTAAGGCAATGAAAGGCCAAGCTAAAAACCTAGCCTTGGCTAGACATCTTGTAGCCCTAGAACATCTAGTATCACAGTTTCTCATAGGTTTGGTTTCATTACAATATAACCCCCTGGTTTGCCAAATCGCTAAGAGAGACCGCATATTTGTTTAGAACTACAAGCCAACCTTCTAAGCTATGAGAAAAGGCTGGATCAACTGAATGGTGAGGTTGGAAACTTGTCTTTGGACAGCTTATTGTCGATTTCACCACCATTGCAAGTGGCATGGGAGCCAACACCACTCCAGAGGCCTCCAACCAACAATCAATTTGAGCCTTTGAGATATAGTGGGAATAGAAATCAAACAACCAAAATTGAGGTGGAAGATTCTTTAGATGTAGAGATGGTAGAACCAAATAACAATAATAAACCAAGGTGTCAAGTCTTTGGGAGAATTGGGCACACAGCTGTTCAGTGCTATTATAGGTACGATGGTAGCAACTTAGGAAGACCTCATGAATAGAAAAAAAATTCTTACTAATCCTGCTTGGTACATTGATAGTAGGGCTACAAGCCATGTGACAAATGATGGTATGATTGATCAAAAGAAAAATTACAATGGTAAGAAAAGTTTGGTAGTTGGAAATGGTGAGAAGTTATCTATTACTCATGTTGGAAGCTTGCATTTTTCCGTTTTCCATAACAAATCATTGGCTTTGAAAAATGACCTAGTTGTACCAAAGATTGAGAAATACCTTATTCGTGTCTCTTAGTCAGTTTATTCAAATGATATTGATGTTTTGTTCGATTGTATTATGAAGGACAAAGCAAAGAGGAAGTGCTGCTCGAAGGTAGACTTAGGACATATCAGCTTTTGCCAACCACTTCCGATAGCCAACCTTATCTCACCATCTATGTAAAACGATATCCATATTGTTTGTCTATGGAAGCCATGTCCCAAGTAAAGTCAAAGTCCAAACCTACTATTAGCATTAAAGAAACTTGACATAAGAGATAAGGCCATCCATCAAGTAAAACTGTCTCAAGTGTTGAAATGTGTAATCAAAGGTCCCTTTTTTTTCTTTTTAATGCAAAAATGAAAATATGAGTGTTTTTTTTTTTTTTGGGTGATTCATGTCAACATAGAAAGTCTCATCTCTTCCCCTTTTCTCTATCTAAGTCTCATGCCCTTGAATGATTGGAACTAATACACACTAACCTTTGAAGATCATCTCCACTAACTTCAACTTCACGTTTCAATATAGTTGGAAATAATCAATCGAAATAATAATAATCAACTTAATATTCAAAAACAAATAAAGGACTAATAAAATAATATTCTACAAATCCACAAAAAACATATTCCAAATTTAATTGATTCAAAGAAATTGGACAGAGTTACTTGAAATGAACAGTACTAAAGTTAACGTTGTTGTCAAGGGTTGGACCCTTTGTCCATAAGATGTGATTGCCTGTCACTTGGTGCAAAATGGTTGTTTATGCATTCCATCTCCCAAAAATTCAACAACACCACTTTGAAAATTTACACTACTAACATGTGGATGTAAATTTTTAAATATAGGAGGCGGTTAACGAGTTTTTATATTAACAACCAATTTATTTAAAAAGAAAAAACATTCAATTCTGGATAATCTAAAATAGAAATAGAGACATTTAACGTTTGGTTGAAGAGTACTATTAAATATACCCTGACTTATGACAACTAATACAAAACAATACACTTTATATTAAGAAAAAAAAGTACATTTCAGAAAATACTTCTTTTAATTTGTTTATTAAAACAACCATATAAATGGATATGAGAGAAAGAAAAGGAGCAGGAGAAAGAAATCAATATTGCAGGTGAGCCCTAGAGTAGTCAACCAGAAGAATAATGACCCATAGGAAACTAATATAAAGGACTATTAGAAGTCTTGATTTCCAATTGTATTGAAAGAAACAACAATTGTGTTGTGGTTATAATACAGGCAACTTATTGTTTTTTCAATGTTTCATCATAAATCAATTATTAATTTTCATTGACTACTTAACCACTTTTTATCCTTCTTTCAAAAATATATAGGTTGCCTAAACTTGGGTTAAGATTTCATACAAGCAAAGGGCTTGTACCATAAATGAAGTATGCCACTAGGACTTCGTTCGATATGTGTACAAATTATTCTAGACTGAGAATAAACTTGCATGAGACTTCATAATAATTCTTAAATACTATTTCATGTACACAACCATTCAAAAATACTTCATTCAGGATATGCTATGAAAAAATGTGTGTAGAGATTTGCCAAAACAAGTTACATTATCAAGTTTGAAGCTGAAATGGAAGAACTAAAGGCATTTGATGAGGGTGCATACACATGATTGTTAAAAATTACAAATCGCAGTCACTTTAATAGGTACCACTTTTAGGAAGTGACAAAATGTGATATTCTCCTCAACAACCTAAGTGAAACATTCAATAAAAAATTTACAAGCTAGATCAAAACAAATACTGGGAATGTTGGAGAGAATCAGGGAGTACCTCATCCTACGATGACAATCAATGATCACGTGGATTTTCTGATAGAAATGGAATTTTTGCCCATGGAGTTAATGTTACCTGATGTACTTTGGTGGCACAAAGTTCTAAGTCGGTGAAGCAAGTTCTAAAAAACAGGTATCCAAGAACATGTTTTTGTAGGAAATGAGACATTTCTGCAATACCATTTTGTACATAGTGCGGTTGCACTAAGGTTTGAAGGAAAAACCCCTACGGACCATATATGTGGATATATATTATTGTGATGAGACCTTTTAGAAGACATATACTCCAATTGTTAGCTTCCTAATTCTGCTAAGCACACCATGAATGACAATCTCTTTCCCTCAACCTATAAGAATTCAAATCACAAATAAAAATAAAAATCCAAAATCAAACATCTTACTTCATATGTAAACTTTATATTAACATTACATTCAACTTAACCCTTTTTTTTTTTTGCATGCAAGAAATCTTCATCTTGAATAGGCATTGTATTGAAGAGATCCACCTCAAATAACACTGAAGAGCATCCTGGTCTTGACAAAGTGGTAGTGGATTTAACAGTTTTTTTTGGTTTACCAATTAAAGACCTTTTTTTTTTTCAAACAAAAACTTGGGTAAACATCTTTTGGCCCAATAGTTGACCAACTTTGATCAATCTTTGATGAATCACCTATTAGAATTGGTTTACTACATTTCTCAGCTTTTTTTCTAATATCTTTTCTGGCAAAGAGAGCTATAGATAAGAGTCCATTTAAAGCATCAATCCCTCTTGCTTAACTTGTTTCACAATTTAAGTAAAAGTTAGAGTGCTTCATATCATAATTTTGTTACTTGATTCATTTTCAAAACATGAAAAAGGAAGAAAATTACATCTAG
>JAOXNR010000291.1:0-11323 GCA_028571225.1 Parsonsia alboflavescens
GCAGTTGAGGAATCAGATTAATTAATGTGAGCTGTAAGATGATAGAATAATTTAAAGCATCTCTAAACTACTTTAAATTCTGCATTTGCATATATATATTATAATGAATTCTCCATTGGCCAGCTATCGCAATGCTTTCTTCTGGTCAACACAACAAATGCATAATTTAACACACACACACACACACACACACACATATATATATATATATACATCCAATCTGCTATCCCTTTGATTTCTTTATTTCTTTTTTCTTCTTTTTTTTTCCTTTTTTTTTTTTTTTTTTATTGCCAGGGGGTGGAGGAGGGGTTTACATGGGTAGTTAGAGAGAGATTCTGAAACCAATCCAGATTGTCTCATGAAGGACAGTAAACAGGAAAATTTGTTCCCCACTTCATTTTCCATTATTTATTTTGAGAAGTGGAAGTGATCATTGAAGAACCAAAGCAACCCCAGACAACCACAACGGCAATTAATTGGTAAATTGTTAAACTTATAGACAAAATATACATACTTAATTATACTTCATGCAAGTCCCAAATGTAAGGCTGTCTTTTGCGCAGCATTAAATTTCAAGAGATAATTAAAGGGTCGTCAAGTTTTACTCAATTTAATGGTAAAATGCATGTATCATTTGAGATTGAGAACACGATGAGAATAAACAAGAGGAATGGAGATATAAGAAGGGTCAAGGGAGGAGAAGTGTGTTATTTTTTCTGTTTAGAATTGAATATTTACATATCTCTTTTGAGTCGTCTGAAAATGAATATCTCATTCTTAAATTAGTTAAAATTTTCTTAATAAATTGACATTATTGAGTATATAATGAACTAAATCGACTAGTTTTATTAAAATTTATATAAGTCAAAATAAAACATTCAATTTTAGATAAAAGAAATATTATAAAAAAAATGAAGGGTTCAATTTTGTTTATCTTATTAGGATTAATTGAAAAACCAATCAATTATATAAAAACCACTAAAAAGAGATAACGGATGAGACAGATTTAAAATTATTAAATTTGAAGAATAGAATCCCATTAATGGTTAGTAGACGAAGAGGACAAAATTAATTTTGTAGATAAATAAATATTAATTAAATGCTTAAATTAAAAGTAAAGTAGGAAAGAGATAGTGAAAGTTAAAAGGAAGAGTGGGGCGGGCGGATGACAGGAGGAAGAAGAAGATGGACTACAGTTCAAAGAATAGACCCAAAGAATGCGGGGGAATCGACACGTATAAATCTGTAGCAAAATGCCAAAATGGGGACCCCCCAAAATTTTAAACCCGCTTAGGTCGTGTTCAAGTTCTTGTTGCATGTGATGGGATGTAATGTAATTCTTGGGAAGCTTGAATCTGACCCCTCATGGATAGAATCAAAGTTACTGCCCTCTCCATTTAAAATATATAATTCAATTCGTAAATTACAAATTGAGGTTTTACAATCAAATCAAGTTAAATTCATGATCTACATTATATAGGTTTTATCTTCAAATTATTTAATTATACTCTTTTATATAAAAAAAATGACCTATTTACCTCTTTAACTATTGCCAAATTAATTAATTAATTAAAACCGAAAAGGTACTAAATAGAAAAAAGACGATGAAATTGATTCAAATTCCAGTTTTGTGATGGTCCCATTTTTAAGGATATGAATGGCAATGATGAGGCCCTGCGAAGGTTCATTTCATACTGGTAAATACTCAGTGGCGGATCTAGGCTCCCGGGTGAAGAGGTTACAACTGGATCAATCTTTTCTTAAAAAAATAAAAAACACTAAATATTTATAAATAATATTAATTTTATATATAAATAAAAAATTAACTATTATCATTGTTTTTGGAGTGATTTCTTATTTTAAAATTTTTGAATGATTAACTCATTTTCTAAATTATTAAAAACATATTTTTCTCTATAAGTTACCAATATAAAGGAAATTATTTATTTTGATGCAAAAATAAAATAATAAAATAAATAAAAATCATCAAAATTTTATATCCTAACAATTTATAATATTAATGTCGAAATTATTAAATAATTAACATAGATTAGTAAAAAAAAGTTATATTTTTCTTATCAAATAATCGTGAGTTGTGATTTGCTCTTATTATCGAGATTGATGGAAAAGAAATACTTCTTAGAATATAACCCTTTCGTTAAAGTAGTGGTATGAATATATAAAGTTTCTTGTTTATATGAAAGAGTTTTGGTTCAAAATTTAGAAATTAGAATTGATAAAGAATGTTTCTTTTTCTTAAAAGAAAGTCTTTTATATATTTCCAAAACTGTGCTTAAGGCCTTAAGAAAAAAAAAATTTAGAATGAGCCAAGATGTTAAAGAAAATTTTGAAAATTTTAGAATGGTCAAAAGATAAAAATTTGAAATATTTAAGGTGGGCCTATTGATATTAACTAAAAAATTTTAATAAAATATATATACTACTAAAATTTTACAGGCCCACCCAAGAATATATTTCATCTTCTCCGGCAATCTTCTCCGAGAAGGGCTTGAAATGACGAAATTAACCTTAGAGATCCTTACGTGTTGTCCATGTGCTCTGTCCCGTCGTGGGAGTAGCTAATAAGTGGTTGTTTGAACCGTTTCGACTACTTGTAAAAACTCAGGAAATCATTATGGTTTAAAAAAAAAAAATTTTTTGATATCGAACTGCATTTTAGCCCAAATTTATGGGGTCAAAGCTAAAAACCCATTAATTATATATGCAATCAAAATTAAGTTTACTCCAAATTGATTCAAACTAATTAAATTATTTGTATGTTTTTACAAATATTTAAAATAATAATAAAAAAACAATGGGCAATGAGTGAGGATAGAAATGATAAAATAAACCTGTATTATATAGTTAAAATTATAAATGTTATTGTTCATCTTATTTTAGAAAAATAATAAATTCTTTATCTTTAATTTAAAAAAATATAAAATACCTAATTAAACATGACATGATGAGAAATCAAAACTTATAGAGTTGGGATTCTACTATAAATTTATAGAATAAAATTTTAATTATTTTCTTGGATTTATTTTAATTGATTAATTAAAAAAATTCAGAAAGTTCAAAAATATTATAAATTCATCGAAAATACGATTTAATAATATTTAAGTAATTAACATTGTGAATTAAATATGAATATGAATCTATGACTATAAACAATATGGTTCATTGTTTCTTTTCTTTTCTTCACTTTATTATTCTTTCGTTGACTAAAGAATTCTTTTCAGGTGCAAATTTGGAAAAAGCAAGAAAATGTTACACTTAGAGTTGAGAAAATGCCACGAAACCACCTAGGAGGAAAATGGTAAAAAAGAAAATAGTATTCTATTGTATAAAAAATTTTATGCGGACCTAATCTATAAAGAATGAATTTTTTATGGACTTGATATTTATATAAGGGAAGTAGACATTATGATATTATAGTAAAGTCTCACAAAGTACCTGTACCTTTGTTTTGAATTTCTAAATAATGACACTTTGCTTATATGGTTTGATATGAACTACAAACTTCATATTTGAGAATATAGATCAAGTATTGACTCTGTTACGTGTAGTGATTAGAAGAGCAGGCTCTCTCCTAATCCCACTAAGGCACATCCCTCGATTTATAATCTAAATATGACCTAGAGATGGTAGCGTGTGAGACCCTTATTTGATGAAGTTCATAAAAAAAAGAGAAGAGAATATAGATCAGGTTTATAATAGACTTTAATGTTCACTAGAGTTTAGATTCTATGTATATATATTTACAGTTATTTTTTAACTTTAAAATACGAGGAGCTATCACTGTCAAATGAAGCTCTCTTGTTAATTAGAATTAGATGGTACAGATATATCAACCGGTATGTTTAACTGATACAATACAAGGAGTTATCATTATTGTCAGATGACGCTCTCTCATTAATAAAGATTATGTACTATATGTATATTAACTGTTATTTTTATAACGATGAACTATCACTGTCAAATGAGACTCTCTCATTAATTAGAAACTAGATACTACACATACATCAACCGTTATTTTTAACAATAGAATATGAGGAGTTATCATTATTTGTTAAAGCTTTCTCATTAATTCGAAATTACTAGATATTATGTATATATCAATTTTTATTTTCAATTTACGTGTAAATTACTTCATACATTGCTATAAAAAAAAAAAATCCTTACTTTCAATTTCCTTGTACTATCATGCTATAATAACGAGATTCATCGAACAAATCATGATTTGGTAGAAAAGAAAATGTACCAAAATATACATAAACTTCAAACCTTCAAAAAAAATTCAACAATGGAAAACCTTAACCAATCCTATAAATGCATCTCACTCCCTCATAATTAAGTAAACGCTAAAGGACAAGGTTGAATTTCTTCTCTCTCCTTTTCAAGTGACCATATTTCATTTCTTTATATACCCCCAAAAAGACACTACATTTCATTATACACAGTTAATATATATATAGAGAGAGAGATAGAGAAGGAGAGGACACACTCACCGCCCATGGGTACTACACGCAGTCTTTACCGAAACCACACCCGAAAGAGATCTATCCTGGCAATCTAACCCTAAAAGCCAAATCCAATCCCCCAAGATAAGAAGTTCTTTTGTCCTCAGTCTTCCCTTCTTTAATAGATAAGTATAGTCTTTTCTGAAGAAGCTCAAACACATACAGAGAAGAGAAAACCAGAAAACTTCGCCGGAGGAGGGTGGTTAATGGTGGTGGTATAGATAAGTTGCTAAATTGAGCTGGGGGTGATTTTTTGGTGGAGGACACCCAAAATCCACTTGTTTCTTTTTTCTGAGGATTCATTAAAACAAGGTCGAGCCAAGAAAGTAAAGGGGGGCAGGCAGCGAAGCAGCAGAAAGCAAAGTTAGAAAAGGAGTGAGAAAGAGAAAAACCCCCAAAAAGTCTACTACTACTCTACTCCTTTCCTTTCCTTTCTTCAAGATCTCTTGTTTTGAATCATTAAAAAACTTTACTTGTACTTCCATTCCATTTGTCAGGTAAAATCATATCTCTACACACACTTGCTTCGTGAGAGACGGATTTTCTTCTTTTTCTTATCAGCGGAATTGAAGGAAAGGGGACAAGAAAAAAAAAAGGGTTAGGAATATGGATCCGGTTACGAGAGATTTCAATCATTCGCAGCTCCCACCTCCTTTCAATACAAGGGATTTCAATCTCCAGCATCATCAATTTCACCATAATAATTCTGAGGATGAGCAGAGCGGCACCAGTGGCTTGAACATGGGTTCTGGTCAGAAGCGAGATCGAGAGGAGAAGAACGACAGTAGCGACGGCAAAGAAGGAGGAGCAGGAGCCGGAGGGGGAGGAGACGGTGGAGGCCATGAAATCACGAGAAGGCCACGGGGAAGGCCAGCTGGATCCAAGAACAAACCAAAGCCGCCCATCATCATTACTCGAGACAGCGCGAATGCTCTTCGAACTCATGTCATGGAAGTCTCGGACGGTTGCGATATCATGGAGAGCGTTTCGAGTTTCGCAAGGAGGCGCCAGAGAGGGGTTTGCATTATGAGTGGGAGTGGCACCGTAACAAATGTGACCTTGAGACAACCGGCTTCTCCCGGTGCAGTTGTGACATTACATGGGCGTTTTGAGATCTTATCTCTTGCTGGATCTTTCCTTCCACCACCGGCTCCTCCCGCTGCTACCGCGTTGACTATATACTTAGCCGGTGGTCAAGGCCAAGTGGTGGGTGGTAGTGTTGTAGGTGCGCTTTTGGCTTCTGGACCTGTTGTGATTATGGCTGCTTCGTTCAGTAATGCTGCTTATGAAAGGCTTCCATTAGAGGAGGATGATCAGAATTCGCTTCCAATGCAAGGTGGAGGAGGCTCACTTGAATCTCCCGGAGCCGTTGGTGGGCAACCTCCGCAACTGCAACAACAGCAGCAGTTATTAGGAGGAGCAGGAGGAGGGGGAGGAGATCCTTCTCTATTTCATGGAATGCCTCCGAACCTCCTCAACTCCATTAATCAATTTCCTAATGAAGCTTATTGGGCCACAGGCGGCCGTCCACATTTCTGAGCAGCAACTAAATTAACTGCTAGCAGCAGTGCAGCGACTCATCTTATATATATACACACAAAGGGGTAATTATTCTGATTTACTTCGTTAATTACTACCTTCATGAATTATTGCTAGAGACATCTTTAGGGTAGAAAGAAAACTTGAGCTTGGGTATTTCGGTTCTCTTGTTATTGTATCTTGTTTTTCGGCTGCTTCTAATATTATTAGCTAGTTAGGGTCTTCTTTCCTTTGGAGTTTGATGATAAAAAAACATGTGCTTGTAATTTGATGATTAAAGAACTTTGTAAATTATTGATTTCATGGGGTGAGGTTAATGTTTCATCAATTGGGATTAATTTTAAAGATATTAATCAAGAACAAATTAACAATAATCACAAAGCATATTCAATACCCATAAACCGACCCTAATTAATACTTCATGTTATCTTTTACTCAATGTAGAAATTCTTTAGTTCATGGGATATAGCATTTACATATTGGCTGTTTCAGTTATTTTTGACTAAAAATATTGGAAAGCATTATGTCTTAATCATGTTATTCCGAGTCATATGGTAGTACTTACAAGCACAGATGTGAGTATTATAAGAGCCAGGTAAGGAGGACACATGAAAGATAGCTTCATTTATTGTCATTTGACTGTTTCAAATCAATACTGGGTGAATGGCATAAATCTTGTAAGAAGTACTACTCTACATTATATGGAACAAGATGCTTCATGTGTATGTATGTATATGGGTTTGGGGTTACTAGTAATTTCCAAGATTTTGCCACAATATTGTTATGAATTTGAGGGTTTTTAGGGTTATTGTTGTCCTTCTCCTATATATGCAAACTTTGAGAGAGTTATTTCAGGACTTTGGTTTGATTCCATTCCATCATGTGCATAATAGCTCCTTTTCGAGGCAAAGCAACGGTTACAAACCACAATCAAATTCCTCAACGTATATTAGCCCAGAGACAATGTCTCTCTCTTGAGAGTTATGCCCACATAGCAAGATAGATCTAGTAACTCTTTCTCTCTCTAGAACTACATATGAACTTGAAGTTGTGGCAAAAGGGGATCGGAGGAGAGAATGTGGAAACCGAGAGAGAGAGAAAGAGAGGGGGGCAGGCATTATAGATGGATCGATATTGTAGAACACAGCTCAGATTCTTTGCATTGAAGCAAAGCCCTTCACGATCACACACGCCCTGTTGCTTGCTTTTTATGCAACAACCCACGTACTAGTATTTAAGCTTAATTCATATTAAGCTTATCCATTTCTTTCTTTGACATGCAGCTTTTGCTTTTATATAACTATAAATCTTATTGGGATGATTATTATTATTATTATTACTATTAGTATTGTCTTCACTTTCTTCTCCTTTTTATGTTTCTCATCTTATTCCACCAATGTTGGATCTCTCTCTCTCTCTATGCTTATGGTTTCAGTATATATGTAAATAAGCTTCAAATGTTTTAATTGTTCAAGATTTTACATTTTTGGACCTCGTTCTGATGCATGGTACGTAAGAGATTCCTAGGATCTGATATTATTTAGGTTACGACGAGGAACTCAAATATCAGTGTTATTATTTTTTCTTTTTCCCTTTTGCTTGATCATAATTTGCTTCAAACTTTTATGGTACGTGTGAAACTAGAAGGATGTAATTTCATATGGGCCCAAATAGAATGAAAACTTGAACTACAAATTGCCCTTGCCTCCACCAATTTTTGTCTGTAATGATTGGTATATATATATATATTTATACAGTATATATCTATATCTATAAGTTCATTCAGCTTCCAATTTTGTATCTTTCCAGTTTAAGGTTTGTGTGGTTGAGGTATCCATCTGTTTAGGATATGCCCGCTTTGGGGATCTTTTATAAATCCACTTCACTATATTCCAATACTACTTGGGTGCATAAATATATATATATATATGGCAAGAGGAAATTGAATAATATATAATCTTAGTTTGCAATGTGGTAGATATGATTGGATAACTGTATATATAGTGGTCCATCGTGTTTGGAGCATTTCCTTTTAGATATCATCTTGGACAGGCTCTCTCCCACTTTGGTGTTGATCGATATTAGTTAATTGATCAATAGCTCCACGGCCAGAAAAGGACGATAGCCAAATTTTGTTAGGGCAAACGATTACGCTTTCAATTGATTTTAGTATATATAACCTTGAAAGTGTAAAATCTGATCAGTTTAATGATAAATAGCAATACTTGAGACTCCTATGAAATATTAAATTTGAGAAACTATGAAGGTACGTAATGTGACACTGTTAATCCCAGTAAGTAAGAGTGGGCGTAAAAAAAATAATGGATATAATATAATTAATAAGGATGAGATTAAATATTCATTAATAAGAGATTTTTGGGGGGCATAGCACATGGACAATGTCAAGTAGTGAGTTCGACCCATAATGGCATCTCGAATCCGAAGGTCTAGGCATGACAACTCTCAAAAAATATTTTCAATTTGCATACTATATATATAATACTATCTCCGTCACACAATATATATATATATATAAAAGGTATTAGTAGTCATTTTATATGAATTAAGAAATATTAAACATAGTTATATTATGTCAAAAATACTCATCTTCTCTCTAATTTAATAACTACATTTATCTTTTTTTACAATAAATAAATAAGAATATATAATGATGCATTGAAGATCACAAAATGACTTTTATCGTTTACAAATGAAAATCCTTTAAACAGCTCACATTCTAGAACCGAGGAGTAGCATTTAAATATTTTCAATTTATGCACAATGGCAATTAGCTACCTACATATTCAAAATAAATGAGAATTAGCCGCATCAAAACTCGAGAGATATACTTTAAACCCACTTCATCTGAAATTAAACGTTTCTTTCTCTAAATTAGTTAATTTCTTATAAAAAAAAATTAACATTATTGTGTAAAAAATGAACTTAAGTCAGGTAGTTTTTTTTTTTTATCCTTTCTAAAAATAAGACATTTAACTTCGGATAAAGGAAGTAAGATGTATAGCAGAGGTAATATATATGTATCATGTTGATGAGATACGAGCTCATGCTGCATTATTTTCTTGAATGGGATCAGAGATGTGAAATTTGGACAAGACCCATAAGGAATATTGGAGAATTGAATTAATTAAATGATGATGATGTTGTTCTTGTGCTCCGGCTGTCGCCAAATCAATTTTGGTCGTTCTCCGGTAGGAACAGATATGGATATGGCATCGATAGGTTAAGCTGTCGCTGTTTAATTAGTGAGGTAAGCGGCCTGAACTCGGGGAAGGGAGGATTAATTTCTTGCAATATTCTTTTTTATAAGTTTTTCCCAATGTCGAATTCAATATCTGTCTCATTCTCATTTGGAGAACTCCTCCATCCTTTTCAAAAGAAACGAGGGTTTTTTTTTCCTCTCTTTGTAATTTATTTTTAGAAAATTTTTTATATATGTTAACGGAAAATTGGTAAGTTTGGTCCCAAAAATTTCAAAAATTGGAGATTATGGTCCCCGAAGATTTCTTTTTTCTTTTTTTCTTTTTTTTTTGTCTTTTATAGTCTACAAAACTTTTTTGAATGTTGATTATGATCCTTTTCATATTTTTTGAAAATGATCTTGCCAGAATCTAGCAAAAATCTAAAGGATTAAGGGTTTAACTTTGAAGATTTTGAAAAGTTTTGGCGAGAAATCTATTTTGATAACCATGCACTATCAATGAGGACTAAATTGCCCTTCGTCCTTTAATTTTTTTTTTTAAAAAAACCCCTTGACATAGTCGAATTCTGGCTAGATTATCACCTTAAACATAAAAAGGACCATAATCAAAATTTGAAAAAATTTTGGGAACTATAAAAGGCAAAAACAACCTTTACTGACCATAACCATCAATTTCTAAAATTTTAGAGACTAAACTCACCAATTTTCCTACTTTTATATGTAATAGTAATTCAAAACAATACAGACTTTTCAGAGAATTTGCATAATCTATTCAACGTCATAAATGTTAATGGTCACACACGATACACCTGACATTTTGGTTATTTTCTTTATGGAAAATTGGTGAGTTTAGTCATCAAAATTTTAGAAATTGATGGTTACGGTTTCCAAAGGATTTTTTTGCCTTTTATAATCCCCAAAAATTTTTTGAGTTGTGATTATGATCCTTTTTATGTTTGCTAGCCAGAATCAGGCGATGTCAAGGGTTTTGTTTTTTAAAAAAATTAAAGGACGAAGAGCAATTTAGTCCTCATTGATAATGCAATGATTATCAAAATTGATTTTTAGTCAAAACTTCTCAAAATCTTCAAGACTAGACAATTTGTCTTTTAGATTTTCACTAAAAAACATAAAAATGATCATTTTCACAATTTTAAAAAATTTTGGGGACTATGAACAAAAACAAAAAACCCCTTTGGAAACCATAATCACCAATTTCTGAATTTCACCAATTTTTCTTTTCTTTCTTTATTTATTTTTTCTTTCTTTCTCTTAGTTTTTCCTACGTTTCTGTTCTATTTGGAAGCTTGTTCGGTTCACAAATGAGAAGAGAGAGAAGAGCAAGAGAGGAAGGGGCGAGAAGGATTACATTTCAATTTATTCCTAATTTATAGGGTATGTACTTGGAAGAAGAGGAAGGAAAGAGGAAAATCTTATATCTAGGGAAATGCTATTATAGGCAATGAAGCTCAAATTATACTGTATTCCTTTAAGTTTTTCAAGGTCAACTTTTTTTTTAAGAAAAAATATATTCTTTTAAAAAAAATTTATTTTTTAAAATATATTTTATAAACCAAATTCTAAAAAAAAACTAGACCCTAACGGTATTTGATCAAATTTATTTTAATTTTTCTAAAGATACGTGCCTGTGAATTGGCCGTTAGAGACTTAACAAAAGCACTGTATAATTTGAACTGCGGTACCCATAATACAATTTCTAATTTATATAAATAAATATATATATATATATATATATATATATATGGTAATACTGTAGAGTGTTGCAAAGCCCACCTTATGGAGTGTTTCAGTTAAGTTGCTAACGATTAAAGTTAAATGTCACTTATTAAAAATAAATAAATTCTTTTATATAAATTTTTTTTTTGAATTTTTTTTTATAAACTAAACCCTAAAATAATAAACTAAATCTTAGGGGTAGTTGATTAAATTTTTTTTTTTCTTTTATAAGGACATTAATATTAACTTTGACCTTTAGAGATTTAATTGGAGCACTCCATAAGATGTGCTACGAAGCTAGCAT
>JAOXNR010000292.1:0-11320 GCA_028571225.1 Parsonsia alboflavescens
ATTAGTCTTATAATTAATTTGGACCTAGGTCCATGAGATTAATTATTTAATGGGTTAAGAATAAAAATAAATATTGGCCTTTAATTAAATGGCCAGAATAGTTATGTTGGGTCCATAATCCAATGAATAATTTTTTGACCTTTAATTAAATAAAAGGATTGTTATGCTGCTGGGCTTTTGGCCCATAGAAAACCCATATTTGTAATTTAGTTATTTAAAGGATTATTTATTAATCCTGTAAGATCCGGAAGAAAAACGATCATTTTGAAACCCTAGAAAATTAGAACAGTGTAATTTTTCTCTCTGTAGAAAAATTATAGAATGTCTGTTTTCCTCCACTTCACTTACAGAATTCTCTGGTCTTCTATTTTCTTTCTGTTCACCCAGACAGATAGGGAATAGGTTAGAAGATCTTTTGCATTGTAGATAAAGACGTCCAGATCCATTCCGTAGGACAAGATCTCCGCATCTTCATTCTAGGTATCGTTCTCGATCTCCAATGTGAGAATTTTTTTTTAAAATCCTGGGACTCCAGATTCGTTTTCTCGTGAATTCGTGATCTAGTTCCCTTCTCCTCTCAGAAGTGGTAGTTGAGACCTTCAACGTCCACGATCTGGTCATGAAGTTGGTTAGTGAGCTTGTAGCTCTTGACTAGAGACGTGAATGACAAAATATCCAAACCGAGGGAAACTCCACGATTCTTGGAGCAATTAGCGGGTTATGATATGATTGCACAATTATCCTAATTGCCTACTGTCACGTAATAGAAGAGTCCTAATCTTAGAGGTAATTTACTTCATCTTAATATATAATCAAATAATAATCATGCTATGGACAAGGACAGTGTTTTTGGAGTTAATTACACAATATTACTCTCTTAGAATGCTAACTTAGGTATCAGAGCTCATCCTCGGGCTACAGCTCACTCCGGTGACCTACTGTTTTCCTCTCAGATTGTGATCACAGATGCCATTGCGGTTTAGGGTGGCTTGGAGGCTACTTCCAAGCTGTATCACTTCTGATTCCATCTGTGGGAAGAAACACATTCTAAACATCCTAGCTTTCTTCCTTACACCAAAATAAATAAGAATCGTGATGACTCAATCATAACCAACACCTGTTCAACCACTACGTTGGCGCAGACTGCCCAGTAGAACGTAGCTACACACTGGAGAAGTAATGTTGCAAGGCCCGCCCCCAAGGGAGGATGCTAACAATAATCCAAGGACGACCAACCAACAAGAACAGCCTAGACCAATTGTCTATGCCATCTCGGAGGGTCCAGAAGAACCTTTCTCCGGGGCAAGAAAGGCTTGAATAGGGACATCCTGACCAGATCGACAATGGCAACAATCCTGGACCACAGAGATTAGGGAGGAGTTAGGTGTCCGTGCTAGTGGACCTCTTGGAACTCATGGTGGCTGCCCTTGAGAGAATTCTAGGTAGACAAGATTATACGTTGACAGGACGTACTCCTATACCATCTCAGAGGGGGCCGCAGCTAAATCGAAATCAGTCTGGTCGTGCGCAGATCGATCGGCCTTTGAATTCAGAGGTAAGGAACAACCTCCGGCCAGATGAAGAAGGTCGGGAGACAGGTCAAGCATTGGAAAGGTCACAAGGGGGAAGAGTCCTACCTATGACCTACCACAAAGAAACCCTCAGCAATGGGAGGAGTTATGATCTAAGGGACAGGCTCATCCGAGTCGCCATATCCCGAGGTCAAAGACAAGAGACTGGCCCGGAAGAGCAGGGGCGCTCGCGCAGAGCTCCTCTTGGGAAAAGGATACCCGCTCGACAAGACCTGATCGAAAAGATAGGTAGCCATGACTCCACTTAGGAGAGCTACTCTTCCAGCTAATCAGGATTGAAATGGGAACCAAGAGATATAGAGCAGAGTGGACCTATTGGAGCCATTGCCATTTGTCCACAGCATTAGAATTACACGAATGCCACTAGGAGTCAAACCACCACAAGTGGAGGCAAAATATGACAGCATAGGGGATTCATTGGAGCACATGGATGAATATGTCTCCTATATAGAGATGTTCAAGTACCCCGACCATATCAAGTGCCGAGCCTTTCGGTCCACATTGACTAAGAAGGCACAATCTAGGTTCAAGGGCATTCCAGAAACAGGTATCTCGAGCTGGACTCAACTGAAGGAGCAGTTCCTAAAAAATTATCAAAGCAGCAAGAGATGTGAAAAGGATATTAATGATTTGTTCAACATCAAACAAAAGTTTTGTGAGAACACAAGAAGCTACTATAGAGGCTTCAATGACGAGGCAGTAAAGATAAAAAAAAAGAATGATGCCATCTACATTATTACCTTCAAGCAAGGATTGCAAGGGGTTTATGTAGCCCTCAGACTGGCGGACGAGCCAGTAAAAACCATAAAAAAGCTTGAAGGGCTCCTAGAGAAGTTGATAAAGGCTGAAGAGACGGCAGTCCAGAAGAAGATTCCTAGTTTTGCCTCAACAGCTGAAAAAAATAGCAAAGAGAGTCCAAAAAGCCGTTAGACCTCGAAAAGAGATCGGAAGGACTTACTCGAAGGGAGGTTCCTCAAACAAGAAGAGAAAGACTATTCCAGACTTGGTGACCGCTCCCCTCACGAGCATGAAAAAGGGTCTCCTCAAGCCAGTAAGACCTCTCACAACTTCCCTGGCCAAGAGAGACTTGGACAAAATTTTCCACTACCACAAGTATCATGGCCACCTCACAGAGGACTGATTCGACCTCAAATGCGAAATTGAGAGGTTGTAAAAGAGGGCCACTTGCAAGAGTTTTTTCACAAGGAACACGGGTCCCGCAAATGCACCATTGGCAGCCCCACACAATCAATGACCTCCGGTTGGTGAGATAAATGCATAGAGAGGAGGTCAAAGTGAGCTTGGGGGAAGATACAGAACACTTGACGGTGTCATTTCAGATTGGAAATTTCATGGTATGCAAAATACTACTAGACACTTTGAGTGCAGTGAATGTCTTATACAAAAAGGCATTTGATCAAATGGGGATAGACAGGAGCTCACTGATAAAGTCATACACCGCCCTGACTAGCTTCAACGGTAGCATGACCTATGCGGATGGGATTCTACAATTTCCAACTTTAGTCTGTGTGGATGGCAGGGGGGGCATCGAGGTCATGGGTTGGTTGATGGTTTATACTCCCGCAACCTACAATGCAATCTTGGGAAGAAGGCTGGTCATGAACTTGAAAGAAGAGATTTCTTTGCTGAATTCTTACATGAAGATCCAAGTCGGAGGAGCCTGGGTCACCCTCCAAGGAGATAAGCAACTCGTTGCAGACTGTTACCTCACTGAAGGTAATATGGAGAGCTCAGCGGGGCTATAGTACTAAGATTTCATCGACCTAATGAAGGAGAATGACGAGTTCAGAATTCAAGCAGTTAGCAGAGGAGAAAAGATCTTCCTCAATCCAGAATTCCTTGAGAAATTGATAAAGATAGGCGAGCTTCTACCTTCCAAAATTAAAGGGAAGCTTGTTGATTCCCTACAAGAATACCTAAAGGTTTTTTCTTGGAGACCTACCGATCTTGAAGGGGTGGATCGAAAAATTGCAGAGCACAAAGTTGGGCTCAAACCGAGGGTCAAACCGTTGAAATAAAAGAAAAGGACCTTCGCTCCTAAGCGAAATGAGGTCATAGCCCTAGAAGTCCTAGCTCTTCTCAATGCTGGAATTTTAAAGAAGGTAGTGTATCCAGAGTGGCTTGCCAATTCTGTGGTTGAGCCGAAAAAAGAAGGGACATGGAGGATGTGTGTGGATTTCACCACACTAAACAAATACTGAAAAAAAGGACTCCTACCCACTACCGAGCATTGATCAGATATTAGACTCAACAGCCGGCTATCAATGGTTGTATTTTTTGGATGCTTACAAGGGGTACCACCAAATTCCAATGGCAATAGAGGACATGGAGAAGACCTCGTTTATCATTGAGGTCGGGACCTATTGCTACACCAAAATGCCATTCGGCCTGAAAAATGCAAGAGCAAAATTCCAGTGAGCTATGCACAAGGTTTTCAAAAACTAACAAGGGAGGAACATAGAGGTCTACATGGACGACATCTTGATCAAGTCCAAGACCTCTGAGGATTTCCTTGAAGATATCCAGGAGACTTTCCTGACATTGAACGGCGCCCATATGAAGCTCAACATAGAGAAGTGTACCTTCAGGGTCTCGATAGTTAAATTCCTGGGCTTCATGATATCAGAACAGGGCATTGATACCAACTGCAATAAAATAAAAGCACTGTCAGACATGGAGCCTCGAGGGAACATTAAAGAGGTCTAAAGTTTGACAGGAAAGATGACGACATTGGGATGCTTCATCAGCAAAATGACTGATAAGGGAGAAAACTTCTATGAAGTTAAAAAAAAGCCAAAAGACTTTTAGTGGACTAAAGATTCCCAAACAGCTTTTGGCAGGCTGAAGGACTTCCTAGGGAAGCCCCCATAACATGTTTCTCTCTAGTCAGGGGAGGAAGTTCCGATGTACTTAACCGCAACAGGCAAGGTAGTCAGCTTGATGTTGCTAGTAGAAACGTCTTGTTTGCAATTTCCTATTTATTATGTAGGCCGACTGTTCAGAGGTGCTGAAATCAGATATTCAGGCAACAAAAAATATTTGTTCCCCATTATCATTACCTCAAGGAAGCTAAAACCATACTTTGAAGCTTACCCCAGAAGAGTGTTAACCAATTTACCACTAAAACAAGCTTTGGCAAGGCCTGAGCTATTGGGCAAGACAATTAAGTGGTCTCTTGAGCTCTCGGGACATCAAATAGAATTTGAGCCAGGGAAAACGATTATAGATCAAGCTTTCTTAGACCTTGTAGAAGAATGCACAAGAGCTCCATTGGAGCTCACAAGTGCTTGTAAAAATAATATCTGGACCATGTACAAAGATGGCTCCATAAAAAAGGAAAATTCAAGTACGGAAATTATACTGATAGCAATGAGAGAGTGAGAATCCATTACTGTGAAGTCACTCTTTCAACTTCGAATAATGAATCCGAGTATGATGGTCTCTTGGCATGTCTAAGACTTATAAGAGCTCTAAAAGTGCATAAATTACAATTCAAAACTGATTCACAAGTTATAGCCAACTAGGTTGTTGGAGAATATGAAACTGGAGAGGAGAATATGATCAAATATCTCAGAAGAGTAAGGGATATAGCATCAAAACTTGAGCATTTCCTCATTGAACAAATACCTAGAGAACAAAATATAAAAGCAGATGTACTTTCTAAAGTCTATAGAGAGATAGCCGGGACAAAAGCAGAATTGTTAGTGGAACAATTGTACTTTCCCAGAATAAACCTAGAAGAGAACTAGGTTATAGAGGATCAGGCAGATTGGAGATATCCAATCTACAAATTCCTCAAAGGTGGTGACCTCCTACAAGATTCCAAAGAAGCTTGCCAAGTGCGGAAGTGGGCATCTCTCGATATCTTGATAGGAGATGACAAAGTATTCAGAAGGTCATACACATGGCCATTACTCAAATGCTTAAGTAGGGGAGGAGGACAATATGTCATTGAATAGGTATATAGTGGAATATGTGGATCACACATAGGAGCGAAAATCATGGCCAAGAAAATACTAAGGATGGGATACTACTGTCCTTCGATGGTTGCAGATATCAAAGAGATCATATAGAAATGCACGAGCTGCCAATTACATGGAAACAAATCACATGTGCCGCCAACCAGATATCAATCCATAAACACGTCGGTCCCTTTTGATATTTGGGGTATTACTATTCTAAGACCCTTCCCAAATTGAGTGGGGGGTGTCTAGTTCCTAATTGTTGCCGTAGAATACATCACCATATGGGTTGAAGCTGAGCTAATGGCTATAATTTCATCACCAAAAGTCTTGTCCTTTGTATGGAGGAATATTGTATGCAGATTCAGCATTCCCCGAGCTATTATCTTAGATAATGGACGATAATTCATTGGCGACCCTTTCAAGACTTTCTGTGAAAACTTGAATATTGAATAGAGATTGACCTCTGTAGTTCATCCCCATGCTAACGGACTGGCTGAAGTTACAAACAGAACCATCCTAGAAGGTCTTAAGAAAAGACTCATCTAGCTCGAGAGGAAAGGTCGCAAACCTTCCTGGCCAGATGAAATTCCAAGCATTTTGTGGGACAGAATCACACCTAGGAAGGCCACTGGAGAAACACCATTTAGTTTATGCTTTGGAGAAGAGGCAATAATGCTAGTTGAGGTCAGAATGAAATCCTTGAGGTTGACAGAATATGATTCAGTCTTAAACTAGGGGGAGAGAATGGTAGACCTCGACCTCATTGAAGAAGCTAGAAACAAAGCAATGAAAGTTGATAGAAGGTACAAAAGGCAAGTTACAAATTTTTTCAACAAAAAAGTGAAAGAAAAGCATTTCACAGCTGGAGAAATGGTATTCAAAAGGTCAGATGTTGGGAAACAAGGACAACTAGCCAAGCTACAAGAAAGTTGGGGAGGACCTTACATAATCCAAGAAGTCTACAAAGGAGGGAGCTATAAGCTCACTGATCTCGAAGGAAGACAACTCTTAAGACCTTGGAATATTTTCCATCGAAAGAAATTGTATGCCTAAAAGCTCCTAAGAACTTCTCAGACCTCACAGATTTGCTAAATGGCTCAGGAAAAGGCACTTGTTGAGCAATGAGATGACCTCAACAGCCACTTCGATTTAATTTGAACAAAGCATGAATAAAAGATAAGTTTTTCAGAGCTTATTGAGATCTTACTTCATATTATTTGCCATAGTTTTGATACCAGTTCAGATTATCATTAAAGCAAAGATAAGATACTTGGGGAAGAAATCAATTTTATATAAAGAAAAAGGCCACAAACAGACATATAAAGAGAGTATTTAATGCAATGCAGAAATGTAAAAGATTGAGTATTCAAGAATATGAAGCAGAGAGACTATAAAAAATCTTGTTCTATTACAGAAATCCAGTCTTTTTCTTCTTAGCCATCCTCTGGAGTCTTCAATTACCTCCATCATTGGCGGTGGATAAGGGGCTCATCATCATGATCATTATCTTCTGGAGCTTTCGGGGAGCTCGGCAAGACCTAAGCTTCTGTAGCTACTTCTTGATTGGCGATGCTTGAGGGTCTCGAAGGATAACAATTAGCACCATAAATGGGGGTTTGCTTAAGGATTGGCGAACAGCTCGAAAAATATACATGGGGTGAAAAGTGTAATGAGTAACCAAGTCGCCATAGCCAGAAATAGTAGCACCTTTAGGCTGAGCGAATGCCATATGAGGGATGTCAAGAATCTCCCTTCCAACTGTCTCAACTTGAGGAAGCTCAACCGTAGGCTCTTTCCCCTTCCTAGAAGGGCCTTACTTTGCATGGCTAACCTCAATCAAGGCCTCTGTAGCAACAACCTCTGCCTGAGAGGCGATCTTATTTTCCTCCTCCCAAGGTGGGGGAGCTGCAGCATCAGGGTGATATAACCCCTCATGGATCTCGGGGTTGGTCTTCAAGTCCCCATTGAGCTGCCGCAGCTTGTCAATCATGTCCCTTAAAGAGCCCAAAAAGTAAGGATGGATTCTACATAGTCCCAAAAGGTAGGAACCCCTTCGAGTTTGGCTAAGGATAGGGTGCCATCATCATCACAGATGCCCTAGAGGTTCCCCAGCCTGGCCTCGAGCTCCAGAATGTGCTCCCTTTGCTGATTACTGAGCTTTAGCGGTTGCCCATTCTTCTGGTCAGCTTCCCAAAAAGCAAAAGACATAGCTCGGTTACATCAATATAAGAGGCATTAGCTTTCTCAACAGATGCCACCAGATCAGCATTCTCCTTCTGTAGGCAAACTTTTTCATCCTGGAGCTCCAAGATCATGGTAGAGAACTCTTGATCTTTCTTGACCCTTTCAGCCTATCTCGTTCACCACTCGCCAAGGTAGACTTGGTTTTGCAAACAAATGAAAAAGGAGGTCAGACAAACAGACAGGTGAAAAATGGAATCAACTGCAAAAATAAAGAAAGGTTGGAAAAACTTATAGCAGTGTGAAGGGAGGTTGTGAACTTGTCCAGTTCATCATCAGTCAATTGCTGGCATATCTCCAGGTCAACTGGGGCGTACACTCCATCAAGACTGACTGGGAGTGTGGCCATTGGAACAAGGAGTCCGAGGCCTCCATCACCAGGTTAGGGACCCACCGGGCGATCCCGTCAACAGTGTGGGTGGCTAGGGAATGCTTCCCTAACCTCTTCTATGTATCTGCGACCTCTTTGGTTGCGCAGCCAAGGAACTCTGGCCTTGACCTCGAGGTTGTCGGAGCCTTCCCTTTACTTGAGGATGACTGATGGGCTCCCTTTTTAGAACCAGCAGATTGAGAAGAAATTGAGGAAGAGGAGATAGTAATCTTTGAAGGCCTCTTTGATGCCCGTAAAGCAGTGACCTCAGTGAGCCTTTTTAGAGCTGTTTGGGTCCTATCCGTCACAACAACCTTCGTCCCCCCAAATTGGGGGATGGGGACCTTGGCTTGGGTGGCAGCAGTAGCAACAACAGTGGTGGTAGTTGTGGCAGCAGTAAAAGAGGCACTAGCGATGCCCCTATTGTGGAGGTGTGGATTTCAGAAGCTAGGAGGTGGTCTTTATTGCTGGCAAAGCAAAAGAATAGAAGCTGTTATCACTCAAAAGAATTAAAGATAAGCTTGTTAAGTAGAATAGAACAGCTACCTACCGGAAGGGGGAATCCCCATAACTCTATTGGCAAAGCGGAGGGTGGGATTTGCTTGACTCATTACTCTAGCATGGCGAAGGAAAGTGATGGGCCAGGCTGGTAAACTACACCTGACCCTAACATTGTCAGAGTTGGCTAGGTCAATCAAAATGGCTTTGTGCCTTAACTGCTCGCTAGTTAGATTAGGGAGCTCATTGAAGAAAGTATGATTCATGTTCCACTCCGGATAAGGTTTAGATCGGATCAGATTGTGAGGAAGTCTATCAAAAAAGAAAAGATTTTTCCAATCTCGTACAGATGACTAGAAAGAACCCACCAACTTATACTGAAGATTAAACTAGAGGTATGCTTTAGAGGTGTTCTTTGGGGCTGAGGAGATGCCAACTCTAAAGAAGCTCCTCCAAAGAGACTAGAACTTGAAAAAGATGGCAGGTCGCTATAAACGTAAATATTTATCGAATGGATTTTTGGACAAGCTGGGCAATTGGAAAACCCCAAAAATAAGTGATGTCAAGAAACAGGAGGTGGAGAAAGGGTAGAAGAGTACCCCTTTTGAGGCTGGTGACGTAAAGGACTATGTGTTCAGCAAGCCGACTACAAGTACGCTCACCCTATTCAACAGCGACAATGTCGCCTCTTGGTAGCTCTCTCTGCCCATTGATTTCAAAATTATCAGCGGGGCCTAAGGCAGAGGGTGTGGAGAAGACCTCTAACTCAGAAGGCCTATAGAAATTACTGTTGACAGGGTGAGTTCTCACGGAAGTTGGGGCAGTGTAAAATGCCCCGTTCTCCAGGTCCACAAGGTGACACTCTACCTCTCTAGAATGGAGAGAAGGGGTGCTAGACACAGAAGAGGGAGAAGACATCTTTTCACTCTTGAGATGAAAAATTTTCAGAAAAAGCGATAAAGGGAAAGAAAACTCACTCATTTGGAAATTCCTAGGAAAATTAGGAAGAGAGTTGCTTTGACCTCTTAATTGTTTGCTTGATAAAGATAGAAAAGAAAGAAAATAGAAGGTGTTGCAGAGAGAAAGTACTGAGAGCATAGAATTCGCAAGCAAGAGAAACAGTTTAGGTAGGTCCTAAAATCTTCAAAAGACTCCTAATTTATATGAGATAAGGAGTCCTTTGGGTTGCTGAAGGGGAGCCAGTATGTCTCGAACCGAGGCAACTTCCAAAATTTATGAGGCATGTCTTCTCCAAAAACTAGCCATTATAGAGAAAACAACACGACCCTTTAGAGGTCAAGACTTAAAGATGGTAATTTAGGCACCATGACCTTTGAGCTCATTAGGTCTAAAGAGGGTTAATGATGGGAGAAACGGTTATGACCTTGATGAGTCTACTTAAATGGGGACGACTCGGATAAAGTCAACCCAAATGGGCTCAAGGCCCCAACCTTCAATACTTGAATGTCAGACTCACGAGGTCAACGAGGAAAGGTGGGAAGCAACCTGCTACCACTGACCTCCTAAATGAGCTTATAAGAGGTTTTACCGGGCCACAACTTTCAACCCGATAAGTTCTAATCCGTCTCATACATCTTCCATGTCACGATCAACTGTGTGTGACTCCTAACATCCCCTATGAGCTTACCATCACTTGGCGGGACCTCCCAGAAGAGATATTTGAAACCTTCGACGTGCACGGTCAGGTCACGAAGTTGGTTTTAAGGTCGGTTAGCAAGCTTATAGCTCTACCAGAGACTTAAATGACAAGATATCCAAACTGAGGGAAACTCCATGATTCTAGGAGCAATTGGCAGGATATGATATGATCTCACAATTATCCCTATTGCCTACTGTCACGTAATATAAGAGCCCTAATCGAATAGGTAATTTACTTCATCTTAATATATAATCAAATAATAATCAGTCTACGGACAAGGACAGTGTTTTTGGAGTTAATTACACAAGGTTACTCTCTCAGAATACTGACTTAGGCATCGAAGCATTTCCCCAGGTGACAGCCCACTCTAGTGACTTATTGTTTTCCTCTCTGGTTGTGATCACAGACGCCATTGCGGTTCGGGATGACTCGGAAGCTACTTTCAAGCCTTATCAGTCATACCCACTTAAAATGATTTACAAAGATGAATTTTTAGAGAATGGGGATACATAAAGAAGAAGAAATGCATAAAAATAAAGATGTGACATATAGGATCCACATTAAGTACGACATTAGGTACCTGTCTATTGGAGATGCCCTAATATACTTAGACCCTATATAGGGTCTGTTTGTTTTGACTTATTTTAAAAAAGAAATATTTATTGTGTTTTAATGAGCCTTTAAGAGAAAAAAAATTTGGTGTGTTTAGATTTTTTTTATTTATTGTAAAAAAGCACAAGTTTAAAAAAAAAAATTTTTTTACTTATTTTTAAAATTACCTTATCAAAAAAGCACTTTATCTTTTCAATTTTCGTATTAACTTTCTTAATTTTTCCTCTTATTTTATCCTCCCATTTTTTAATTTTAATTTTTATCTATTTAAATTTCCTTTTTTTCTCTTCGTTATTTTTTCTCTTTTCTTTTCCCTTTTTTCTTTGTCCTTTTTCCTTTTTCTCCATGCTTTTCTTCCCTT
>JAOXNR010000293.1:0-11316 GCA_028571225.1 Parsonsia alboflavescens
TAAAATTAATTAGTTATTTTATTTAGTCTTATAATTGATTTGGACTTAGGTCCATAAGATTAATTATTGTTGGGCTTCATTAAAATAATGGAGTGGATTTATTTTTATTAGTCTTATAATTAATTTTGGCTTAGGTCCATGAGATTAATTATTTGATGGGCTAAGAATAAAAATAAATATTGGGTTTTAATTAAAGGGCCAGAATAATTATGTTGGGTTCATGATCCAATGAATAATTATTGGACCTTTAATTAAACAAAAAAGATTGTTGGGCTGTTGGGCTCTTGGCCCAAAGAAAACCCTATTTCTATTTTAGTTATTTAAAAGATTATTAATGAATCCTGTAATAACTTAGAGAAATATATTACAATCTTTCTGAAACCCTTCAAGATGAGAACAGACGTGATTTTTCTCTCTGTAGAAAAAATCACAGACGTCTGTTTTCTTTCATTCTACTCATAGAGATCCTCCGATCTTCTATTTTCCTTTCTGTTCACCCAGACAAATAGGAAATGGATTAGAACATCTTTTGCATAGTAGATCAAGACGTCCAGATCCATTCCGCAGGACAAGATCTCCGCGAATCTTCAAAACCAGGTATCGTTCTTGAACTCTTTTATGTGAGAAAAAAAATTTTTTTTTAAATCCTGGGACTCCGGATTCGTTTCCTCATAGATTCGGGATCCGGTTCCCTTTCAATTTGGACTGGACCATCTCCTCCTTGATCAAGTTTAGTCCTCCTAGCTTGCGGAAATCTTTCTTTCCTTAGGTGAGTCCACACCTAATCTCCCACTTCAAATCTCATAGGCCTTCTACCTTTGTTGTGTTGCTTGGCATAGTGCAGGTTTTGCGATTGAATGTTCTCCTGATGTGGACATCCAAACCTATCCAACTTAAGGACTAATGGGGATCCTCTACCTAGGAATGCCGGTTGGCCCAATTGTCTCAGAATGGGCTGACTTGACCGGGCAACTGGAAACGGCCTAACGAGCAATAATCATCACTTTGCCATGATGTGAGAAGGTTTTCGGCCATCCGGGATCGTCTTGATGGGTTTGCGAGCATTTTTATGTTTTTCAGATTATTATTATTATTGTGTTTTTATCATTATTATTATTATTATTTCTGAATCACATAAGGATTCTTTTTATTTAAATCCGATCAGGATTCTTTTAATTAATTCTGATTGGGGTTAGGATAGATTTAGGTTATAAGTATTTCGTTTTGCTTTAGTTTTATAAAAGAAGCTTTGTTTTTTGACGTTATTCCAGGAATTGAATTCCTTCTCTTTTACTTTGGGTTTTGAATTGCAGTTCAAGTTAGTCCAAAATCGTGAGTGATCACGCAAAACATCCGCTGTTTCTTTTTCCTGTTCAGTTGTTGTCAGATAATTGCGGACAATCCAAAAATCGTCTTGCATCAACTTGGTATCAGAGCCTTGATTTTAGATCATCCAAAGTTAGAGTTTCAAAAAGTTTTCTGAAATTGTTGCCATCGTACTATTCATCGACGTTGTTCACCGTCACTGTTCCGATATTGTTCACCACTATTGTTCCGCTACTATTCACCGTCACTGTTGATCGATTTTACTGTTCAGCCGAATTAAACTTTACTGGTATCAAAATTTTGAAGATTTTGTCAGAATGGAGCGAAAGAACAAGGAACCTTCTCTTTGTGATGTGATGGAGTTGTTACAGGTCCCGACAGCACGATTAGAAGCTATAAATTATTTTCAACCTCGACAAGAACATGGAGGTATTGATGGCAATGAAAATGGGCAAGTTCGCAATGTTGAAGATATACCAATCCAAAACGAGCTCAATTTTGACCTCGATTCGCAGCCTCAGCAAGAGTCAGTTCTCAATCTGTCACTGAATGGAAATTTCCAATCAGCTAAAAGACCTACAGGTGGACCTACTTGTCATGAAATTAAGGAGGATGATGATGGTGACGATTTTAAAACTCCGTGTACGTTCCTAGAGCCGCCAGTGTCAGAACCATCTAGGTCTCTCAAGCTGCTCCAGTATGGGCCCACATCACAGTCTACCTCGGAGGCCCATAAAGTACAGCTAAAGCTTCAGCAATTTGATATAGATGTTGAGATTGAAGATTTTTCTAAAGAGGACAAACACATATTTCTGGGTGTCTTGTGACCGAAGATGGGACTCTTCTGGATTTCGACAAGGTTTTCGAAGTCACTTGTGATGCTTCAAAGACGGGGATTGGGGGAGAACTTGGCCAAAATGGAAGACCAGTTGCGTTCGTTAGTGATAAACTAGGACGAGCAAAGCTGACTTATCTAGTGTATGATCGAGGAAAAGGAGTCCTTGTCAGGTGCGAATTCAAGCTTGAGGACAAGCTTTTCAGAGGAAGGGGAGTATGATGTGGACGTCCGAACCGATCCAACTCAAGGACTAATGCGGATCCTCTACCTCAGGATGCGAGTTGGCCCAATTATCTTGGAATGGGCTAAAACTTGACTGGGCAATTGGAAACGACCTGATGGGTTTTCAGGCATTTTTATGTTTTTCAGATTATTATTATTATGTTTTATTATTATTATTATTATTATTATTGAATCATATTATGATTCTCTTGTTTAAATCCGATTAGGATTCTTTTAATTAATTCCGATTAGGGTTAGGACAGATTTAGGTTATGAATATTTCGTTTTGTCTTAGTTTTATAAAACAAGCTTTGTTTTTCGACATTATTCCAGGAATTGAATTCCTTCTCTTACTTTTGTTTTTGAACTGCAATTCAAGTTAAGCCAAAATCGTGAGTGATCATGCAAAATATCCCAAAATCGTGAGTGATCACGCAAAATATCCCAAAATCTTGAGTGATCATGCAAAACAATCCCTGTTTCTTTTTCCTGTTCGATTGTCAGATAATTGCGGACGATCCAAAAATCGTCCTGCATCATCTCCTTAGCTTGTTCATACATTGGCTTCACCAATTCCTCTTGCCACTTGCCACTTGCCATCCAGACTATGAACTTCACTCAAAGGTAAAGGGATTAAATCTAGAGAAGTTAAAGGTTTAAAACCATACACCAACCCAAATGGAGAAAGGTGAGTCGGAGAATGCGCAAATCTATTATAAGCAAATTCAATGAATAGTAGGCAATCTTCTCAAGACTGCAAATTCCTTTCGATGATGGCCCTAAGGATAGTACCTAAGGTCCTATCAACTACCTTTGTTTGGCCGTCCATTTTGAATGTGTCAAGTACTAGAAAACAACAATTTGGTTCCCAATTTCCCCTAAAGGATTTTCCAAAAGAAACTTGAAAACTTTGTATATCTATCACTCACAATTGTTTTTGGAATGCCATGCAATCTAACAATTTCTTTAAAGAACAAGTTAGCCAATTGTAAGCATCATCAACTTTAGAGCATGTAATGAAGTGAACCATCGTTGAAAATCTATCAACTACCACAAGAATTGAATCTTTACCCCTCCTAGTCCTAAGCAAAACCAAGCACAAAATCCATAGATACATCTTCCCAAGGAGCATTAGGTATAGGCAAAGGCATATATAGACCATGAGGTTTAAGAGTAGATTTAGCCTTCTTAAAACAATGCAATTTTCACACTTTCACTACATCTCTTTTCATTTGAGGCCAGTAAAAGTGTTCTTGCAATATGCCCAAAGTCTTAGAGATACCAAAAATGTCCCATTAGGCCTCCTCCATGACTCTCAATGACAAATAATTTCCTCAAGGAACATTTTGGCACACAAAGCTTATCTTCACTATACAAATAGCCATTTTGCAAATAAAACTTATCATGCACACCTTTCTCACAAGCAATAAACATTTCTTTGAAATCATTATCGTCAACATACAACTACTTAATTAGCTCAAAACTAAGCAAATTAGCAGCAAGCAAAAGAGTGCATCCACCAAAATGTTTTCTTTACATTGCTTGTACTTGATCAAATAAGGGAACATCTCTATGAACTCTACCCATTTGGCACGTCTTTCACTCAACTTTGTTTGTCCCTTCAAGTGCTTAAGGGATTCATGATCGCTGTGAATCACGAACTCCCTTGGCAATAGATAATGTTGCCAATTGTGTAATGACCTAACCAAAGCAAAGAGTTTTTTGTCATAAGTGGAGTAATTCAAAGTAGCACCACGAATCTTCTCACTAAAGTATGCTATTGGTCTACCCTCTTGCATTAAAACCGCTCCTATCCCCACTTCCAATGCTATTTCAAACACTTTAGATAGATTTGGTAAAGAAAGAATGGGGGTGATAAGGTAATAAAATAACTAGTTTTATATGATTTTTAATGAATTATTTATTGATAATTCTAGTTATTTTATGCCAATTTGTGGAATATTTTTACTCCCTTATTTATTTCTTTGATTGCAGAAATTTTTATGAAAAAGGATTGACAAAGGGCAAAAGTGGAATTTAAAGAGAAAGGAGAATCCTAGTTCAAGAACAAGACTATTTGGAGGATTCTTGGAGGAATTAGAAGTCAAGAAGGAGAAGGATTGGAAGTTGCTTAATTCAAATTCTAGAAGACAAAGTCAAAGAGGATAACTACTTCCTATTCTTATTAGGAAAATACTTCTTTTGTAATAGTTAATTTAGTTTTAGTATCTTAGTTATCTATAAATAGGGTACTTTTCAAGACAATAAAAACACATCGGAAGATCCTCTCATCTCTCATAATTCTTATTCTCTCTTTTTATCTTTTATTGTTTTGGGATGATGATGAGTAGCTAGTTTATTTGTTCTAGGATTGCAATGGATTCTTAGTCAATTTATTTAAGTTAAATCTTATTTCTTCATATGATGATTATGCTTTATTGATTTATTTGCTCATGTTTTAATTGTTAAGAAGATTGGCCATCTTTTTGAATTGAAAGAGGACTTTTGATTTTTGGGTCTATGAACAAATAACTCTAGTTAGAATCGACTTGTGATGAGTTAATTTTAATCGTAATTATTATAGACATATACCTAATTACCTTGGGTAACCATATTGTGACTTGTTCTTTATCTACTCATTCCTTTTGCATTGGCATAGACATATAGCTTTTGTAATTGATTGGGTACGTTCTTTAATATCTCGAAAGAGAATTAAAGGAATTTATGTGTCACAGTTAATCAATTTGCATAATTATTATTCATTGAAAAGGATTTTTCTAAGTTGAATTTGTCTTTGATCAAATTGTAATCCTAGGCTTTTTATTCATTAATCTTTTCTATGTTATTTTTATTGCTTTGTTTTATATCTTATACAAAACTCAACCTTTTGATTGCTTTAACTTGGAAGAAAGTTGTTTTTTAGTGATCGGTACTTGTTTAAATTTATAAACTCTCTATGGTACGATATTCGTTTGATCACTTTATTACTTGTTAACGATACGTACACTTCCATGTGCAAATTGGCTAAAAAGTTTTTCGCGCCGTTGCTAGGGATTTTTTATTTAAATAGGTGCTAACATTCACGTTTCAATAATATTCCAAGATCAAATCTCTTCTATTTCTTTATTTTCCAGAATATCCTGGATAGGCATGCACTCCGAAGTAAAAATTTAGAGCTACTATCTTTAGATTTGGAGATCAACAAAATGTGAAAAAACTCAAACAGGAGGTCAAGAAGGAAGAAGGCAACATGGCTGACCAAAGGAATGAACATAAATCTATCTTTGATTATACCACCCCAAACATATATCCCTTGAAGTTGAGCATTAGCGCAACAAACATAACTGCTAACAACTTTGAAATCTAGCCTACAATGATCCAGATGATGGAGAACCATCCATTCTATGGTGGTGATAAGGAGGAACCTACAAAGCATGTCAAAACTTTCATGAAGTTGACGGAAACATTCAAATTCATCAATGTGTCCTCTGATGCTATCAGGTTACTTCTCTTTCCTTTTTCATTAGCTGGTAAGGCTGCAGATTGGTTAGATAGTTTACCTGATGAATCTATTACTACCTGGGGTGAACTAATGAATTTGTTTTTGGCAAAGTTTTTCCCACCTGCTAAAACTGCCCAACTAAGAAACAAAATTAAGAATTTTAAGCAGGAAAAGCAGGAATCTTTGTACGAGGCTTGGGAACGCTTAAGGAAATGTTGAAAAAGTGTCCTCATCATTAGATTCCCGAATGGTCGCAATTGGAAAGTTTCTTTAAAGATCTAACTCAAATAGACAAGAAGATGCTTAATGCAGTTGACAATGGGAAGGATGCATTAAAGATCATTGAAGACACAGCCTCAGGAGACCAACTATGGCACACGGAAGAAAGCTCAACCCGAACTGCAGGTATGTTGGAAGTTGATGCTATTACCAAGATAGTAGTTGAATTAGCAGCCCTATGAAAAGAAGTGGCAAATGATAAAAGTAACCCTTCAAGTTCCTCTAACCATTCTCATATTCTAGCTGTTTGTGAAATCTGTTGTGATAATCATAATAGTTTCCAATGTCCCAATATTCTAAAGGAGTCAATTTTGTGGGAAATGGGTAAAATAATCCTTATTCTAACACACATACTCCTGGTTGGCGAAATCATCCTAATTTTTCTTGGAGAAACTATTCTGATAATTCTTTTTAGCCAAGACAAGATAAGCCTCCAGGATTTCAAAGACAATAGCCGCAAGTACAAGAACAACCTATGGAAAAGAAGGTAGGAATGGAGGATTTGTTACAACAATATATGGTATCATCTAAGGCACGCTTGAAGGCTGTAGAACAACAAATGGGTCATCTTGTTCAAGCAATGAAAACATACCTCTAGGTAATCTTCCTCAGATACTCAACCTTCTTCTAGTTGTAATGTTGTTACTTTAAGGACAGGAAAAACAATTCCAAGTGGAGATTTGAAGTTGAAAGATAATGATGCATTTGCGGATAAAAGGACAACTTCAAGTTGAGGAAGAAGTTGATAAGGAGCCAATTGCTGAAAAATCATTAATGGAAAAGGTCAATCCCAAATATCCACCTCCACCATTCCCTCAAAGGCTGCAAAATCAGAAGAAACACAAGCTATTTGAGAAGTTTCTACAAGCATTCAAGAAACTTTCAATTAAGATTCCTTTTGCAGAAGCTTTGGAACAAATGCCTAGATATGCGAATTTCATGAAGGACATTCTCTCCAAAAGGAGAAAACTAGGAGATTATGAAACAATGGCACTCGTGGAGGAATGTAGTGCAATCATTCAAAGGAAGCTTCCACCTAAGCTTAGGGACCCAGGGAGTTTTACTATTCTTGCTGCCATTGGTTCTCAATTTTCAAGTAAAGCTTTTTGTTATTTAGGTGCAAGTATTAACCTCATGCCTTTGTCTATTGCTAAGAAGATAGGTTTGGGAGAAATCAGGCCTATATTAGTCATTCTACAAATGGCAGTTTGAACATTGAATTATCCAAAAGGAGTGATTGAAGACGTTCTCATCAAGGTAGATAAGCTTACTTTTCTTGTAGATTTCATTATTCTTGACATGGAGAAGGATAGAGATGTCCCAATAATTTTTGAAAGACCTTTCTTAGCTATCGGGAAAACGTTAATTGATTTCCCTGTAGGTGAGTTAACTATGCTGGTGAATAATCAACAGGTAAGCTTTAATATCTATTTTTCTTTAAAACAACATGATAACTATGAAAGTTCTTGTTATGTTAATTCTTCGAATAAGGTTATCCATGAATTTTTTGAGAATACTCATCCTGGGAATTCTTTGGAAGCCATTACCAATAATGAACAAGTCAATGAGGAATTTAAAGATATTGTTAGGAAATCAACACAGTTTGAATCATTAGGACCTGAACTTGGGTACAAAGATTTTAAAGACATCACTTGAGCTACAATGAGGTCGATCCAATGACATTAACAAAGGCGCTTCTTGGGAGGCAACCCAAGCTAAGTATTTAATTTTTAGATTTCTTTTTTATTAATTAATGAAGTTTCTCTTCTTTAACAGGAACATGATGGGTTTTAGTTTTTTTTTTTGTAAAAAGAAAAAGAAAGTGATTTAACCAACACCAGTGACACAATCGGTCACTGGACCTGTAATTCTCTGGAAAAAAAAAACTAAAGATTAACCAACACCAGTGACCACGCTAATCACTGCGCCGGTAGACCTCTGGAAAGTTTGCACAAATGTCTAGTTGTTTCACCGGTTTGCTCACCCGATGCCAATAAATTTTTTTACATCCAGATTGCACAAAATTTTTTTTTACAATATCACTTTTCCTTCTTTCATTTGTATTTCCTTCTTTCTGCTATTTCCTGTTCTCTCTTTTCTCTCTTCCAAACAGACGACCAAAAATCCTCCTGTTTGCTCCAAAATTCTCTTCTTTTCACTAATAATCTTCTCTATTCCCCCTTCTACACAAAAACCCAACCTAAATTCCTCCTTCTCATCTTAAAGATCCTATTGATCTCTTCAAACGCAAAGTACCGTCGCCCGTCCATTACACTGGTGAATCAAACCAGTCGTCATCATTTGGCGCTGGTTATCACTCAGGGAACATTGGTATTGTATTTCTTTCCCATTCTCTCTAGTTTTTATTGGGTAATTTGTTCCAATTGAAATTGGGGATCTAGGTTATTAATTTTAAATTGATTTGGATTTGTGAATTTGCATGTGATTTAAAACACACTTATTAACGTAAGTGGGGGGAGGTTTCTTAATTGCATATATGCTTGAGAGTGTTGATTTTTGAAAACTCATTGTGGGTTGGGTTTATTGCATTCTTTAAGCTCCTTGTTCATTGTTAGTTGTTGAAGGTAAGCTTGTTGGATTATATGGAAATTTCTTATTAACTCATTGCATCATGGTTAGGAGCAGAGGGGGTAGAAAGGGGAGAATGAACGTTCGTGAAACACCTAACTTTGATGAATTCAGGTTTTCTTCTTTAGAAAATCAAATTTGGTTTAACGAAAGATTCAGTAATTCTTTCATTCTTGATTGCTTTCTAGACCCTTTAATAGACAGTGAATTACGACTTGGTCATCTTTTTGGATCACTAGGTTGGGAACCAATTCTTAATCCTCCTCATTTCTATTTTCTTACTTTAGTCAAAGAATTCTATGCAAATATTGTCAATAAAGAGGGAGATGCACCCTTAGAAACATATGTTAGAGGTATTCCCATTGTACTCACTAGAGAACAAATTGCTTTGATCTTACATGTCTCTAATGTGGGTGTGTTGCCTAAATTGAGAAGGGCTTGTGCACACACTGATAAAACTTTTAATATCAATACAATAACAAAAGAGATGGGACTTCGACCTTCAATCATGGGCACACAACGTGATAGATATGCTTTCTTAGTTAAGGATTTAACTGTTCCCCTTTGTGTTGTGCTCTATTTGTAACATTCTAATGTTGTCCCTCACTCTTCATCTTTAAATGAATTACGCTATATTGATATTTATGGTCTGTTTAGGATGACCAAAGGATTAGGTCCTCTTCCTGGATTTCCCTTACCTAATGCGTATAGTTGTCAAAATCCCGGAGAACAGCTAGAAAAAAGCTTTTTGTTATCTCTGTTTACTAACCCTTATCTTTGAAGCTTATGTCATTACTCTTGTCAATGCAAAGCGGTTAGAATTAAAAGAGGCACTAGGGGAAGATATTCTAAAGTATCTTAAAATTGTACGAGATCAAGGGACATGGCGTTAGTTACATCCGGGACAACGCACAAGGGAATGACGTACCCTGTTCCTCAGCTGGACCATCTAGCTCATCACCATCCAATGTGATGAGTTTCCTTCAAGACATTCAGGCTACTAAAGTCTCTATCCAACAACAACTCCAGCAAAATCATGAAGAATTCTTTGCCTTTCAACAAAAAATCTCTTCTCATTTGGATTACCACATGGAAATTCTTCGCGACCTTCAAAACCGGTAACCTCTTGTCTTTTTCATTTGTTTCTCTGTTTTCTTCATATGTGTTTCTATCTTTGTTTTATTTTGTTACATTGAGGACAATGCAACCCTTCAAGTGTGGGATGTGTTGTTTTTTATGTTTGTTGGTGTTATATGGTTAGTTTTAATTGTGTTATATGTTCATGTTTTATTTTGGCCTATGATATATGCAAGTATGATTGAGTTGAGGATGATGAGTAGTTTCTAGAATTGAGATTTCTTAACTCGAATTTTAGCAAATTTTTCAAGTTTCTACCCCCTTCTTTTTGAAAAATCATGAAGTTTCCATTATAAGTGAAAACATTGATGCTTTGTCGAGTGGATATGACTATCAAACTGTTTTTATAAACTTCTCTTTTGAAATTTTTTTTTTTTTTGAGTTTAATATGGTATGAAAGAGCATTTTTGGTCATTGAAACTCACTACAACTTGTTTTCTTACATTCTTGAGGTGAAATTCATGATTTTGGTTAACTCGAGGATGACATAAGGCCTCTTTGATCCGTTTCTGCCTTTTCTATGCCTACCTTGTTTATTATATCCCTTGGTCAAATTTTGAGCCTATATGAGAATGGTTTTAACCATTCTAATTTTCTTTGATATTAGCCTCGTTACTTTTCTACCTTTGAAATATCTTTTCAAGAAAGTTAAAAGCCCATATTTGATGAAAAGATGTTAAATGTTTGTTGTTTATATGAAAAGTATTGACAGTGGTTATTATTGGAGTTTGGCATATGTTTATTGGGAAGGAGAATGGTTGTCAATGGCTTGATGGAAAAAAAAAAAAACGGGAAGCGAGTGAAAGAAAGAAAGGAAAAAAAAAAAAGGAATTGTGATAAAAAGAAGTGTTGAATAAAGGTGATATAAGAACATAGTTCTGATTGTAGGGGATGTGTTATAATTGTTGATGAAGGAGATTTATATATGGTTGTTTGGTTCAAAAGAAAGATTGTATGCAGTTTATGCATTATAACTTTCTTGATCTTTTCGTTATATCCTTATCCTTCATTTGATAACCAATTCCCTAGCCTAACATTACAAGCCTAAAAGTCCTATTTGACTTGAGTAGACCAATTTCAATTCAGTAGTGGAGAGTGTGTTAGTTTACAAGTTTATGGTTGTGAATTTTCAATGACTAGAATTGGTTCTTGACTACTTTGTGAACTCTTAACCGTTTTCTCATTTTGCTATAAGCATGTGAGACTTGATTTTCTAAAATTTTTGTGTTTAAAATATTTTATATGGTCATGTTGAGCTGATTTAGTATTTGCATTGAATCTTGATTGACAAACTTATCACACATGCACTTAACTTGATTTGGGGAACAAATTTGTGAAGAGTCTTGAATGTTTTGATTCTTAGCTACTTTGATATTCTTATTCTTATATCATTACTTGTAAAATGAGGCCATTTGTTTGAAGA
>JAOXNR010000294.1:0-11316 GCA_028571225.1 Parsonsia alboflavescens
TCAAAATAGGATACTTGTATATGAAATACAAGTCTCGTTCATAGCCTCATTGAGTAGTGTCCTTGGATATCCATCAGTAAAATGGTCATTTTCTCACTTTGTGGCCATGTAATGAGCAAAATAAATCATCCCAGCTAACCGACCATTAGTGACTTGTGGTTTCAGTTTCATAGCTTGATGTACCATTACCTAGCCATGCTTAGTAACTGGAACATAATGGTGCATCGAAGTGTCGCATAGGGGCATAATGGTCACTCGTGACTCGTATGGGGTTATTATGCCCCGGGTTAGAACTTAGGGGCACAATGGTCATTTCCTCACTTCTGCGGCCATTTAATCAGCAAAATGAATCTTGGTGCAAAATGGTCATCAGTGACTTCAGGTCCAATTTTCGTTCCTTGCTGCAGCATTTCCAAGCCAAACTCGGTAACTCTGACCTAATGGTGCCCCAAGGTGCAACATGGGGCTAAATGGTCATTTGTGACTCATACGGCTTCATTAAGCCCCGAGGTACAACTTCGGGGCATAATGGTCATTTTCTTTCTCATGCGGCCATTTAATGAGCCAAATGAATAATGGGGGCAAAACGGTCAATAGTGACATGTGCTCCAAATTTCGTGGCTTGTCGCACCATTACCTAAAGAAGCTTGGTAACTCGGACATAATGGTGCACCGAAGTGCTACAAAACGGTCATTTGTGACTCGTATGGGCTCATTAAACTTTGGGGTAAAATGGTCACTTTCCCACTTGTGGGGCCATGTAATGAGCGAAAGAAATCATAGTAGCTAAACAACCATTAGCGCTTTGTGGTTTAAGTTTTGTGGCTTCATGTACCATTACCTAGCCAGGCTCGGTAACTCGAACATAATGGTGCATCGAAGTATCGCATAGGGGCATAATGGTCATTCGTGACTCGTATGGGCTTATTAAGCCCCGGGGTACTACTTATGGGCACGATGGTCATTTTCCCACTTCTGTGGCCATGTAATGACCGAAATGAGTCTTGGGGCGAAACGGTCATTAGTGACTTCAGGTCCATGTTTCGTGGCTTGCCGCACCATTTCCTGGCCAAACTCGGTAACTCAGACCCAATGGTTCCCCAAAGTGTCGCATGGGCTAAACGATCATTTGTGACTCATATGGGCTCATTAAGCCCCAAGGTACAACTTAGGGGCATAATGGTCATTTTCTCCCTCATGCTGCCATTTAATTTCCGAAATGAATCATAGGAGCAGAATGGTCATTAATTTCTTGTGCTCCAAGTTTGACGGCTTGTCGCACCATTACCTGGACATGAGTAGTGGCATGGACATTTGGTGCATCAAAGTGCTTCATAAAGGCAAAATAGTGCGATGAAGTGTCACATAATGGTGCGATGAATTGTCACATAGGGGCAAAATGGTCATTTGTGACACGTATGGGCTTATTAATCCCCGGGGTACAGATTTGGGGTAAAATGGTGATTTTCTCACATCTGCAGTCATCTATTGAGCCAAATGAATCATGGGGGCAAAACTGTCAATAGTGACTTGTGCTCCAAATTTCGTGGCTTGTCGCACCATTACCTAGCCAAGCTCGGTCACTCGGACATGACGATGCACCGAAGAGCTGCATAGGGGCAAAGCGATCATTTGTGACCTGTATGGGCTTATTAAACTTTGGTGTAAAATGGTCATTTTCTCACTTGTGTGGCCATGTAATGAGTGAAATAAATCATAGTAGCTAAACGACCATTAGTGACTTGTGGTTTAAGTTTCATGGCTTGATGTACCATTACCTAGCCATGCTCGGTAACTCGAACATAATGGTGCATCAAAGTGTCGCAAAGGGGCATAATGGTCATTCGTGACTTGTAAGGGCTTATTATGCCCCAGGGTACAACTTAGGGGCACAACAGTCAGTTTCTCACTTCTGCGGCCATTTAATGAGCGAAATGAATCTTGTGGCAAAACGGTCATCATTGACTTCAGGTCCAATATTCGTGGCTTGCAACACCATTTCCAAGCTAAACTCGGTAGCTCTGACCTAATGGTGCCCCAAAGTGTTGCATGGGGCTAACCGGTCATTTGTGACTCATACGGCTTCCTTAAGCCCCGAGGTACAACTTCGGGGCATAATGGTAATTTTATCCCTCATGAGGCCATTTGATTTGCGAAATGAATCATAGGAGCAGGACGGTCATTAGTTTCTTGTGCTCCAAGCTTGACCACTTGTCGCACCATTACCCAGACATGCGTAGTGGCACGGACATATGGTTCATCGAATTGCTGCATAAGGGCAAAATAGTCATTCGTGACTCGTATGGGCATATTAAGCCTGGGGTTCAACTTTGGGGCAAAATGGTCATTTTCTTACTTGTGCAGCCATTTAATGAGCGAAATGAATCAGAGAGGCAAAATGACCATTAGCAACTTGTGCTCCACGTTTCATGACTTGCCACAGCATTACCTTACCTTGCTCGGTGACTTGGACATAATGGTGCGATGAAGTGTCACCGAGGGGCAGAACGGTCATTTGTGACTCGTATGGGCTTCTCACGCCTCGATGTACAAGTTTTGGGTAAAATGGCCATTTTCTCACTTCCGCGGCCATCTAATGATCCAAATGAATCATGGGGGCAAAACGGTCAATACTGACATGTGCTCCAAAGTTTGTGGCTTGTCGCACTATTACCTAAAGAAGCTTGGTACCTCGGACATAATGGTGCACCGAAGTGCTGCATAGGGGTAAAATGGTCATTTGTGACTTGTTTGGGCTCATTAAACTTTGGGGTATAATGGTCACTTTCTCACTTGTGGGGCCATGTAATGAGCGAAAGAAATCATAGTAGCTAAAGGACCATTAGTGCTTTTTGGTTTAAGTTTTGTGGCTTCATGTACCATTGCCTAGCCAGGCTCGGTAACTCGAACATAATGGTGCATCGAAGTATCGCATAGGGGCATAATGGTCATTCGTGACTCGTATGGGCTTATTAAGCCCCGGGGTACAACTTAGGGGCACGATGGTCATTTTCCCGCTTCTGCGGCCATGTAATGAGCGAAATGAGTCTTGGGGCGAAACGGTCATGAGTGACTTCAGGTCCATGTTTCGTGGCTTGCCGCACCATTTCCTGGCCAAACTCGGTAACTCAGACCCAATGGTGCCCCAAAGTGTCGCATGGGCTAAACGATCATTTGTGACTCATATGGGCTCATTGAGCCCCAAGGTACAACTAAGGGGCATAATGGTCATTTTCTCCCTCATGCGGCAATTTAATTTCCGAAATGAATCATAGGAGCAGAATGGTCATTAGTTTCTTGTGCTCCAAGTTAGACGGCTTGTCGCACCATTACCTAGACATGCGTAGTGGCATGGACATTTGGTGCATCAAAGTGCTGCATAAAGGCAAAACAATGGGATGAAGTGTCACATAATGGTGTGATGAATTGTCACATAGGGGCAAAACGGTCATTTGTGACACGTATGGGCTTATTAAGCCCCGGGGTATGTCATTTTCTCACATCTGCAGCCATCTATTGAGCCAAATGAATCCTGGGGACAAAACTGTCAATAGTGCCTTGTGCTCCAAATTTCGTGGCTTGTTGCACCATTACCTAGCCAAGCTCGGTCACTTGGACGTGATGGTGTACCGAAGTGCTGCATAGGGCCGAAGAGGTCATTTGTGACCTGTATGGGCTTATTAAACTTTGGGGTAAAATGGTCATTTTCTCACTTGTGTGGCCATGTAATGAGCGAAATAAATCATAGTAGCTAAATGACCATTAGTGACTTATGGTTTATGTTTCATGGCTTGATGTACCATTACCTAGCCATGATCGGTAACTCGAACACCATCGTGCATCGAAGTGTCGCAAAGGGGCATAGTGGTCACTCGTGACTCGTAAGGGCTTATTATGCCCTAGGGTACAACTTAGGGGCACAACGGTCATTTTCTCACTTCTGTTGCCATTTAATGAGCGAAATGAATCTTGGGGCAAAACGGTCATCACTGACTTCAGGTCCAATATTCGTGGCTTGCCGCACCATTTCCAAGCCAAACTCGGTATCTCTGACCTAATGGTGCCCCAAAGTGTCGCATGGGGCTAAACGGTCATTTGTGACTCATACGGGTTCATTAAGCCCCGAGGTACAACTTCAGGGTATAATGCTCATTTTATCCCTCATGCAGCCTTTTAATTTCCGAAATGAATCATTTGAGCAGAACGGTCATTAGTTTCTTGTGCTCCAAGCTTGACGGCTTGTGACACCATTACCTAGACATGCGTAGTGGCACGGACATATGTTGCATCGAATTGCTGCGTAAGGGCAAAACGGACATTTGTAACTCGTATGGGCATATTAAGCCTGGGGTACAACTTTTGGGGCAAAATGGTGATTTTCTCACCTGTGTGGCCATGTAATGAGTGAAATAAATCATAGTAGCTAAACGACCATTTGTGACTTGTGGTTTAAGTTTCGTGGCTTAATGTACCATTACATAGCCATGCTCGGTAACTCGAACATAATGGAGCATCGAAGTGTCGCATAGGGGTATAATGGTCATTCGTAACTCATATGGGCTTATTAAGCCCCGGGGTACAACTTAGGGGCATAATGGTCACTTTGTCACTTCTGCGGCCATGTAATGAGCGAAATGAATTTCGGGGCAAAACGGTCATTAGTGACTTCAGGTCCATGTTTCGTGGCTTGTCGCACCATTTCCTAGCCAAACTCGATAACTTTGGCTATGAATCCCCCGGGGTACATAAGGGCAAAACGGTCATTTGTGACTCGAATGGGCATTTGAATCCCCGGGGTACAACTTTGCGGTAAAATGGTCATTTTCGCACTTATGCCTCGATTTAATGATCGAATTGAATCAGAGAAGGAAAACGACCATTAGCAACTTGTGCTCCACATTTCATCACTTGCCACAACATTACCGTGACTTGGACATAAATGTGCAATGAAGTGTCACATTGGGGCAGAACGGTCGTTTGTGACATGTATGGGCTTATTAAGCCCCGGGGTACAACTTTGGGGTAAAATGGTCATTTTCGCACATCTGCGGCCATCTATTGAGCCAAATGAATCATGAGGGCAAAACTGTCAAGAGTGACTTGTGCTCCAAATTTTGTGGCTTGTCGCACCATTACCGAGCCAAGCTCGGTCACTCGGACATGATGGTGCACCGAAGTGCTTTATAGGGGCAAAGCGGTCACTTGTGACCTGTAAGGGCTTATTAAACTTTGGGGTAAAATGGTCATTTTCTCACTTGTGTGGCCATGTAATGAGCGAAATAAATCATAGTAGCTGAACGACCATTAGTGACTTGTGGTTTAAGATTCGTGGCTTGATGTACCATTACCTAGCCATGCTCGGTAATTCGAACACATGGATCATCGAAGTGTCACAAAGGGGCATAATGGTCATTCGTGACTCGAAAGGGCTTATTATGCCCTAGGGTACAACTTAGGGGCACAACGGTCGTTCGTGACTTCAGATCCAATATTCGTGGCTTGCCGCACCATTTCCTAGCCAAACTCGGTAACTCTGACCCAATGGTGCCACAAAGTGTCGCATGGGGCTAAACGGTCATTTCTGACTCATATGGGCTCATTAAGCCCCAGGGTACGACTTAGGGGCATATTGGTCATTTTCACCCTCATGCGGCCATTTAATTTCCGAAATGAATCATAGGAGTAGAATGGTCATTAGTTTCTTGTACTCTGAGTTTCACGGCTTGTTGCACCATTACCCAGACATGCGTAGTGGCATGGACATTTGGTGCATCGATGGGCTGCATAAGAGCAAAAAGCTCATTTGTGACTCGTATGGGCATATTAAGCCCCGGGGTACAACTTTGGGGCAAAATGGTCCTTGTCTCACTTCTGCGGCCATGTAATGAGTGAAATGAATCTTGGGGCAAAACGGTCATTAGTGACTTCAGGTCCATGTTTTGTGGGTTGCCGCACCATTTCCTGGCCAAACTCGGTAACTCTGACCCAATGGAGCCCCAAAGTGTCGCATGGCTAAACGGTTATTTGTGACTCATATGGGCTCATTAAGCCCCAAGGTACAACTTAGGGGTATAATGGTCATTTTCTCCCTCATGCGGCGATTTAATTTCCGAAATGAATCATAGGAGCTGAATGGTTATTAGTTTCTTGTGCTCCAAGTTTGATGGCTTGTCGCACCATTACCTAGACATGTGTAGTGGCATGGACATTTGGTGCGTCGAAGTGCTATGGAAGGGCAAAACGGTCATTTGTGACTCGTATGGGCATATTAATCCTGGGGGTACAACTTTGGGGCAAAATGGTCATTTTCTGACATCTGCGGCCATCTAATGAGCCAAATGAATCATGGGGGAAAAACAGTCAATAGTGACTTGTGCTCCAAATTTAGTGGCTTGTCGCACCATTACCTAGCCAAGCTCGGTAACTAGGACAAAATGGTGCACCGAAGTGCTGCATAGGGGCAAAGCGGTCATTTTCTCACTTCTGCTGCCATTTAATGAGCGAAATGAATCTTGGGGCACAACGGTCGTCAGTGACTTCAGGTCCAATATTCGTGGATTACCGCACCATTTCCAAGCCAAACTCCGTAACTCTGACCTAATGGTGCCCCGAAGTGTCGCATGGGGCTAAACGGTCATTTGTGACTCATATGGGCGCATTAAGCCCCGAGGTACAACTTCGGGGCATAATGGTCATTTTATCCCTCATGCAGCCTTTCAATTTCCGAAATGAATCATTGGAGCAGAACGGTCATTAGTTTCTTGTGCTCCAAGCTTGACGGCTTGTCACACGATTACCTAGACATGCGTAGTGACACGGACATATGGTCATTTGTGACTCGTATGGGCATATTAAGCCTCGGGTACAACTTTGGGTCATCTTTTTCTCACTTGTGTGGCCATATAATGAGAGAAATAAATCATAGTAGCTAAATGACCATTAGTGACTTGTGGTTTAATTTTCGTGGCTTGTTGTAGCATTACCTAGCCATGCTCGGTAACTCGAACATAATGATGCATTGAAGTGTCGCATAGGGTCATAATGGTCATTCGTAACTCGTATGGGCTTATTAAGCCCCCGGGGTACAACTTAGGGGCATAGTGGTCACTTTGTCACTTCTGCAGCCATGTAATGAGCAAAAAGAATTTTGGGCCAAAACGGTCAATAGTGACTTCAGGCCCATGTTTCGAGGCTTGTCCCACCATTTCCTAGCCAAAGTCGGTAACTCTGACCAATGGTGGCCCAAAGTGTCGGATGAGGCTAAACGGTCATTTGTCACCCATATGGGCTCATTAAGCCCCAAGGTACAACATAGGGGCATAACGGTCATTTTCTCCCTCATGCGGCCATTTAATTTCCGAAATGAATCATAGGAGTAGAATGGTCATTAGTTTCTTGTGCTCCAAGTTTGACGGCTTGTCGTACCATTACCTAGACATGCGTAGTGGCATGGACATTTGGTGCATCGATGTGCTGCATCAGGGCAAAACGATCATTTGTGACTCGTATGGGCATATTACGCCCCGGGGTACATCGTTGGGGCAAAATGGTCATTGTCTCACTTCTGTGGCCATGTAATGAGCGAAATGAATCTTGGGGCAAAACGGTCCTTAGTGACTTCAGGTCCATGTTTCGTGGCTTGCCGCACCATCTCCTGGCCAAACTCGGTAACTCTGACCTAATGGTGCCCCAAAGTGTCGCATGCGGCTAAACGGTCATTTGTGATTCATATGGGCTCATTAAGCCCCTAGGTACAACTTAGGGGCATAATGGTCATTTTCTCCCTCATGCAGCCATTTAATTTCCAAAATGAATCATCAGAGCAGAATGGTTATTAGTTTCTTGTGCTCCAAGTTTGACGGCTTGTCGCACCATTACCTAGACATGTGCAGTGGCATGGACATTTGGTGCATCGAAGTGCAATGTAAGGGCAAAACGGTCATTTGTGACTCTTATGGGCATATTAATCCCCGAGGTACAACTTTGGGGTAAAATGGTCATTTTCTCACTTGTGCGGCGATTTAATGACCGAAATGAATCAGACAGGCAAAACGACCTTTAGCAACTTGTGCTTCACATTTCATGGCTTGCCACAACATTACCGTGACTTGGACATAATGGTGCGATGAAGTGTCACATCGGGGAGAACGGTCATTTGTGACACGTATGGGCTTATTAACCCCCGGGGTACAACTTTGCGGTAAAATGGTCATTTTCTCACATTTGCGGCCATCTAATGTGCCCAATGAATGATGGGGGCAAAACAACCAAGAGTGACTTGTGCTCCAAATTTCGTGGCTTGTCGCACCATTACCTGGCCAAGCTCGGTAACTCGGACAAAATGGTGCACCGAAGTGCTGCATAGGGGCAAAGCGGTCATTTATGACTCGTATGGGCTTATTAAACTTTGGGGTAAATTGGTCATTTTCTCACTTGTGTGGCCATGTAATGAGCGAAATAAATCATAGTAGCTAAATTACCATTAGTGACTTGTGGTTTAAGTTTCGTGGCTTGATGTACCATTGCCTAGCCATGCTCGGTAACTCGAACATAATGGTGCATCGAAGTGTCACAAAGCGGCATAATGGTCATTCGTGACTCGTAAGGGCTGATTATGCCCCAGGGTACAACTTAGGGGCACAAAGGTCATTTTCTCACTTGTGCGGCCATTTAATGAGCGAAATGAATCTTGGGGCATAACGGTCGTCAGTGACTTCAGGTCCAATATTCGTGGCTTGCCGCACCGTTTCCAAGCCAAACTGGGTAACTCTGACCTAATGGTGCCCCGAAGTGTCGCATGGGGCTAAACGGTCATTAGTGACTCATATGGGTGCATTAAGCCCCGAGGTACAACTTCGGGGCATAATGGTCATTTTATCCCTCATGCAGCCTTTTAATTTCCGAAATGAATCATAGGAGCAGAACGGTCATTAGTTTCTTGTGCTCCAAGCTTGACGGCTTGTCACACCATTACCTAGACATGTGTAGTGGCACGGACACATGGTGCATCGAATTGCTGCGTAAGGGCAAAATGGTCATTTGTGACTAGTATGGGCATTTTAAGCCTAGGGTACAACTTTGGGGCAAAATGGTCATTTTCTCACTTGTGTGGCCATGTAATGAGAGAAATAAATCATAGTAGCTAAATGACCATTAGTGACTTGTGGTTTAAGTTTCGTGGCTTGATGTACCATTACCTAGGCATGCTCGGTAACCCGAACATAATGATGGATCGAAGTGTTGCAAAGGGGCATAATGGTCATTCGTAACTCGTATAGGCTTATTAAGCCCCCGAGGTACAACTTAGGGGCACACTGGTCACTTTCTCACTTCTACAGCCATGAAATGAGCAAAATGAATTTTGGGGCAAAACGGTCATTAGTGACTTCAAGTCCATGTTTCGTGGCTTGTCGCACCATTTCCTAGCCAAACTCTACTCTGACCCAATGGTGCCCCAAAGTGTCGCGTCGGGCTAAACGGTCATTTGTGACTCATATGGGCTCATTAAGCCCCAAGGTACAACTTAGGGGCATAACGATAATTTTCTCCCTCATGCGGCCATTTAATTTCCGAAATGAATCATAGGAGTAGAATGGTCATTAGTTTCTTGTGCTCTAAGTTTCACGGCTTGTCGCACCATTACCTAGACATGCGTAGTGGCATGGACATTTGGTGCATCGATGTGCTACATAAGGGCAAAATGGTCATTTGTGACTCATATGGGCAAATTAAGCCCCGGGGTACAACTTTGGGGAAAAATGGTCATTGTCTTACTTCTGCGGCCATGTAATGAGCGAAATGAATGTTGGGGCAAAACGGTCATTAGTGACTTCAGGTCTGTGCTTCATGGCTTGCCGCACCATTTCTTGGCCAAACTCGGTAAGTCTGACCCAATGGTGCCCCAAAGTGGCGCATGCGGCTAAATGGTCATTTGTGACACCTATGGGCTCATTAAGCCCAAAGGTACAACTTAGGGCATGATGGTCATTTTCTCCCTCATGCGGCCATTTAATTGCCGAAATAAATCACAGGAGCAGAATGGTCATTAGTTTCTTGTGCTCCAAGTTTGACGGCTTGTCGCACCTTTACCTAGACATGCGTAGTGGCATGGACATTTGGTGCATCGAAGTGCTACATAAGCGCAAAACGGTCATTTGTGACTCGTATGGGCATATTAATCCCCGGGGTACAAGTTTGGGGCAAAATGGTCATTTTCTCACTTGTGCCGCTATTTAATGACCGAAATGAATCATAGCGGCAAAATAACCATTAGCAACTTGTGCTCCACATTTCATGACTTGCCACAACATTACCGTGACTCTGACATAATGGTGCAATGAAGTGTCACATAGGGGCAGAACGGTCATTTGTGACACGTATGGGCTTATAAAGCCCCGGGGTACAAGTTTGGGGTAAAATGGTCATTTTCTCACATCTGCGGCCATCGAATGAGCCAAATGAATTATAGGGGCAAAGCAGTCAATAGTGACTTGTGCTCCAAATTTCGTGGCTTGTCACACCATTACCTAGCCACGCTCGGTAACTCGGACAAAATGGTGCACCGAAGTGCTGCATAGTGGCAAAGCGGTCATTTGTGACTCGTATGGGCTTATTAAACTTTGTGTTAAAATGGTCATTTTCTCACTTGTGTGGCCATGTAATGAGCGAAATAAATCATAGTAGCTAAACTACCAATAGTGACTTGTGGTTTATGTTTCGTGGCTTGATGTACCAATACCTAGCCATGCTCGGTAACTCGAACATAATGGTGCATCGAAGTATCGCAAGGGGGCATAATAGTCATTCGTGACTCGTAAGGGCTAATTATGCCCAAGGCTACAACTTTAAGGCACAGTAGTCGTCAATGACTTCAGATCCAATATTCGTGGCTTGCCGCCCCATTTCCTAGCCAAACTCTGTAACTCTGACCCAATGGTGCCCAAAGTGTCGCATGGGGCTAAATGGTCATTTGTGACTCATATGGGCGCATTAAGGCCCGAGGTACAACTTTGGGGCATAATGGTCATTTTATCCCTCATGCAGCCTTTTAATTTCCGAAATGAATCATTGGAGGAGAACGATCATTAGTTTTTTGTGCTCCAAGCTTGACGGCTTGTCACACCATTACCTAGACATGCGTAGTGGCACGGACATATGGTGCATCAAATTGCAGCGTAAGGGCAAAATGGTCATTTGTGACTCGTATGGGCATATTACAGACATGGTTAGTGGCTCAATGTCAATAGGGCTAGATTAGGGACCTTAAGACACAATGTTCATGGCTCTATAAAATGACTAAAATACCTTTACTACATA
>JAOXNR010000296.1:0-11315 GCA_028571225.1 Parsonsia alboflavescens
TTGAAATCACTTTAGAAACTGTTTTATTTTCCAGAAATAATTCAAAATTTATGAAATGTAGTCAGCCAGATGGGACAGCAGTCCCAGTCTTGACTGGCTAAGTATAAGCATTTAATGAGGACAATTTTAGTTACATATATATTCACATACTCCATCTTGGAGTTAAAATAAGGATTCTTACATTTCATTATTTCTTTTGTTTTTTATTTAACTTTTGGTTGAGAGAGAGAGAGAGAAAGCGTCAAATCAAATCATGATCTCTCCTAAACATAAACCACTTTTCACTTGTTCAGTTAGTTAGCATTCTTTCTTATAGTTGGTATTTAAAAAAAAAAAAATCATTAGGGAAACAATACAAATATGCGGTTTTTTTTTTTTTGAAGAAAAAAACAAAGAGAGAACCGAAATTGATGCTTGGTTGAACTCTTTCAATGTACCGAAATTGTTAGATTAAATCTGTTTGGACAAACATGTATTAAGAAATTAATTTTAAAATTTATATGATCACAAATATTGGTCCACATGTAACAAGGAAGATAGTTTTTTATTATTATTATTTTTATTATTTTTTAAAAACCATTAAGAGACGAGGGGTTAGGCAGACCCCTACCTATTTATTAATGAGGAAGAAAGAATAAAGGGAATGAAAGCCTTACAAAGCAAAAGAAATGAACCTCCAAACTAGAGATGAATTCTATGCTAGAGACTCTCTAAGATAGGCAAATCATAAGCTTGGTAGATGTGAAAAAGGTGCCAATGAATTTTATGCATGATCTGGTTGATGCTACTGGGTTCAGCGGAGTAGAATGAGGCACAACGAACTACCCAAATTTCATGACAAATGAGAGACAGGATGAGAAGCGCCAAAACACTCAACCTGCGAGATTGATTTTGCCAAAGCTGCAGCATATCTTTCAGCAACATTGGACCAACAGCAACCCTAAATGCCTGGCAGTAGTGAGACCAAACAGTTGTGGCAATCTTACAGCCTCCAAAAAGATGTTCCAAAGTTTCTCTAGCCTCTTCACAATGGCATCTAGAGGCAAGGCGGAAGCCTAAGTGAGATCATGTATCATCTGTCACCAAGAATTGATTGCTTAGTTTCCACATGCAGGTAGACCATGTTAAAGGAATCTTAGAATGGAAGAAATGCCCATAAATTCTACCATCCAGCTCCTCTTCCTCCAAAGCAGGAATGCACTCCGATATGTTGCACCGTCCTGAGGAAGACAAATTACAATGGAATGAACCATCCAAATCCAGCACAACCAACGGATCTACCCAGCTTTGTGCTTGCTGTAAACGGCACCACACTCGCGACCCTCCCCCTTCAAGCTCCTCTCCTGGATGGAAACCATGCTTCATTTTCAGATATTGAGCCCATAAAGAGTCCGAAGAATGAAATTTCCACCATAATTTGTAACCATAAGCAGAAATGGTGATTATTTTCATAAGGCCGAGCAACCCTATCCCATGCACACCAATGTCTGTTATTACCATACTTCGAGTGCCCCCAAAAGAAATATGCATATTGCCCCTCGACTTCCTTAATAACTTGATAGGAGGGTTGGTGACTGCCAACAAATAGGTCACAATTGCTAAAAGAACATGCTTGATAAGGATGGGCTGCCCCCCAGGGGATAGGTACTTTCTTTGCCAACCATTGATGCGAGATTTGACCTTGCCAATAAGCGGTACATAGTAAGAGATTTTAGCTCTGCCCGGGAAAATTGGACAACCACAATAAATAATTGGCAGAGGTTGAGAGACACGTCCAGTAATATTCTTAATAAGAGCATGGTGCTGATTGGAGATTTAGGAGGAAAGATACATGGAGCTTTTGTGAACATTGATTTTCTGACCCGAACAATCCCGATAGAACTCTAGGAACTCTATTAGTGCCTGAAGGCCCCTCTTCAAACCCCTCATAAATATAATGACATCATCTACAAAACTCAAATGAGAAATAGGAAGACTAATGCGTTCCGTATGCCTATTTCACCATTATATAAAAGCCTATTTAAACCCCAGGAAAGAACTTTTGCCGCCAAAATAAATAAATTAGGAGATAGGGGATCCCCTTAACAAACACCCTTGGATGATGAAAAGAATCCACATAATTTCCCATTTACCGTAACGGAAAACTTGTTAAATGCCAAGCTATTGTAAATGAGGTTTAGAAAAGGATAGCTAAAACCAATCTTCTCCAACACCGCCAAAAGAAATTACCACTTTACCCTATCAAAGGCTTTCAACATATCAAGCTTTAAGATCATATTACCACCAATGCATCTCCTATTCAATGAATGAATTAATTCAGAAGCTAACAGGATGTTGTCAGATATATTTCTTCCTTTAACAAAACCTTCTTGATTTGGGCATATCAAGTTCGGAAGCAACTTAGCAAGTCGTAAAGAAAGTACCTAAGGAAGATAGTTTTTATAAAGTTCTTTGATGGTATCTTGAGAGATTATAGGGCCAATTTGCAAAATACATAATTAGATAATTAAATGTATTGACTATGTAATTTGACTCCAACTTTAATTCAAACCAAGGATGTAACCGAGTCAAGGTGTGCTGAGTTCAAATCCACAAGGTTCAACTTCAGCTCACCAAACTTTTCTTAGACTTGAGTTTGGGATGGTCAAAACACCAAGCTTCAGCTTAATGCATAAAGTTAAGTGAACGCTTCGCTCAAGTTTGCAAACTTAACCAAGCATAGTAAAAGGAAAAAAAAAAAGAAAAAGAAATTTGTAAATTTGTACACATCTTGCAATGTATAGGTTGTATCACTACAAGAAATTGTAAATTTGTGGTCATTTAGACTGCCAAAAAACTCAATTTCTGCTTGAAATTTGTAACCGTCATCAACCGGCACTATTCAAAAAATATATATATATTGAATTTCCTCCTTTCATAGTTTTATTTATAGTTTTTTTATAGTCAAAATTTAATTTCATTATTTATATTAATGATTAAAGTAATCAAAGATAACATCAAATTAATGACAAAATCTTTTTTTTTTTTTTTTTTAATTGATGTTGATGTGTAATAATAGATTCATGGATCTGTATAGAAAAATAAATTAGCTTTACTTGATCTTGATGAGTAATAATAGACTCATTGATTTGTATAGAAAATTAAATTAGCTTACGAAAGTTTTAGAAAGCGACATGAGATTGGAAATCCATTATATATTTTCTGACCGTTGCAATTGCAGGGAAAAAAAAACTAACAGTAGCTTCTATGCTACCAAAAACGATCGACAGAAAAGTGAGAAATCAAGGCAAACATTAAGAACTACTAAAAATGTTAAAAAACCACCAGAAAAGGGATAGTTTTCTTGCAACTTCCCAATGCTGATATAATATTCACCAGAAAATCTCTTTTTCTTCTACCACAAGTTAAGACCCCAAAATAGAAATTTTTAAAAAAAATTAGTAAAAACTATACAGTGAGGATTTCCCTCCAGAAATTTACCTTTCCTTTGTAATGTTTGGGCAGAAACAGACACTAATCCAAGGGAGCAACCCAAAGAAGGCAAAGATTTTACATGTGCACGAGGGATGAAGGTTAAGATTGCTTGGACAAGAAGACTTTCTGATGACCGTAAAGCTGTAGAAGACGACAACATTATAGAGATATATGGCTCACAGCCAACACTAATATGTACCAAAACAAAGCAACATAATACAATTCTTCATTTGTTGGTTTCTGCTCCGTGATTCAAGGCTTCAAGCCATGGAAAGTCAGAGATGAAACCTTACAGGGTTTCTTCTAATTAACTATTCTCTGTAGTGATTCTTTGTTCAACTTAATTCATTCTTACCTCTTTTTTTTTTCTACTTGAAAAAAACAAGTTTGATTCAATGTGTATAATGGAAGATATTGTTTGAAGTACATATTTTTCATATCCTAACAGTGCCCAATTAAAACTTCATATTTCCTGACCATACCAATCGTTAATAGAGACGGGATTTTTTCTGTTTCTAAGATTCATCTCTATATCAATCCAACTTTTCCATATGTGTGCAACCTTTATATTTAGATTAGAAGAAAAATATACGTCCTCCGTTCATAATTGAATATCAACATTTATATTTTGAATTGTCCTCAAATGAATGTCTCATTTTCAGTTAAAATTTTATTAAAAAATTGATATTGTTGAATTTAAAATGAACTAAATTTTCTAAAAAGTAAAAAAATAACCAACACAATGTGCAGGCATTTGAATATCAATTTAATATGAAATTAAAATTTTAAGTATGTCTATCAAAGTTTAAATTATATAGAAATATTAATAGAATGATTTTATATTATATATCCAATTGTTATTATTGTTACAAAATCAATACATCATACAACATAGGAAAAACATCAATAACGATGAAAAAAAATATGAATTTGTCAGTGAAATAAAAACAAAACATGTCTACGTGTAAATAGAAAAGAAAAAAGGTTTTTTGATACCTTTCAAAAAGTCTTTGAGATCACAGATATATTCTGTGAAGAAAAGAGAGAGAAGAAAAAAAAAAGGGTTAAACGCACTTTGATCATTTACATAATCAAACTTTGATAAATAACATTGAACATAAACAAATAGTAAAAAAAAAACAAATTTGTATATTTCAAATAGTCATGATCAATAGAGTTCTTTGGAGAAGAAACAACTATCACAAGCAAATAGCAACCGTTATAGAGGGAATAAAGGGATTTTTTGTACCTTCAAGATAGCCATGGTTATGGAGATGAACACATATTAAGAAGTTTTAGTACCGTTCAGGTAGATATAGTCATAGAGACGGATATGTGAAGAAAAAAACAAAGACACAGATAACAATTGATAAGGCAATAAAATAACTAGTTTTATATGATTTTTAATGAAATATTTATTGAAAAATCTAATTATGTTATGTCAATTTGTGGAATATTTTTACTTTCATATTTATTTCTTTGATTGCAGGAATTTTTATGGAAAATGATTGAAAAAGGGCAAAAGTAGAATTTAAGGAGAATGGAGAATCCTATTTGAAGAAGAAGTCTATTTGGTGGATTCTTTGAGGAATTAAAATTCAAAGAGGAGAAGAATTGGAATTCATATAAGAAATTGAAACACAAAGTCAAAGAGGAAAACTACTGCCCAAATTTATTAGGAAAACACTTCTTTTATAATAGTTTGTTTAGTTTTAATATCTTAGTCATCAATAAATAGTGATGGATATCAAGGAGCTATCAAGACATTGGAGAACTCATGGAAGCTACAAAATGAGGAGAAGGGAAGATTCAAGTTCAATTCTAAAGAAGATGGAGTTAGAGTTTCAAGGGGAGATGCAATGAATGGATTGAAGATTCATGTATATAAAGACTTATACTTCAAGTATAAAACTTACACTTTGAACATGAAGGTAGCAATGTTAGTACTGATGCTAGACGATGAAGAACTACTTGAAGTTCATAACAATCTTTGAAGAACAACCAATGATAGATGAAGAGCAACCAAGGAAGGAATTCAACTTGTGGATAATAGAAGACATCAATGAGGAGTGTACAATCAAGGAACAAGCCCTTGGATTCTTTGGGAAGCAAGTTGGAGAGCCTCGGAAGGATTGGAAAGAAGTTGGCACGGTGAAAAACGAGCGTGGTGCGAAGTTGACATGAACAAGCACCAAATGGCGGGACAAAGCACCATCCGGTGCTCACCATCATCCCATCCGAAGCCGGAGAGCAGCACCGGAGGGCCATTGGAATTTCCAATAGCCATCCAGTGCTGGTCATTTTTGGATCAGGCGCTAAACACCTCTCTCCCAGCTTTACCTCAATGGGATCTTAACTTTATTTGGACAAATCCACTTGTTTTTAATGACTTTTCGTTGTTTTTTAAGCTAGTTTTGATGGTTAGACAAGTCTCTAATCATTTTTAGGGCTTCTTATTGTGGAGACTATAAATAGTCTCTTTTGTAATAGTTAGACAATGAACTTATTCTACAAACACATTTCAAACAATTGAGAGAATCCATTTGGATTAAGTACAACTTTTCTTGAGTGTTCATCTAATAACTCTTCTAGAGTTCTTAGTGAGACTCTAGAGACTTTCAATACTTGGCTAGAGTAATTAAGTTGAATTGAAGTTAATTCAATCCATTAGATCGTATTGTGGGACATTATGGTCAATGGTTCTAGCTTGAACCTCTTGTATGAAGTCTTGGGTTGATCTCAAATTGGGTGTTCTAATTTTAATTGAAGATGTTACATCATCGTTTTGAAATCAGAGCTTAGGTTTTTCATCCAGATGTTTGCTTATCTTTAATTACTTTTCTTATTAAGTGTAAATCCTATGATCTTATGTGTTTTTGTGTTTGTTCTTTAAAATTAATCCTACCACTTCTCTTGTGATCCATTGTGAAATGTGGAATTGTGTCCAAGACCAAAAATCAAGGCCAATTCAATTTGTTTGGTGATTCTACTCCTTCTACCATCATTACAAAAGCAAAAAAAGCACAAAAAATGAGAGATCAAAGAACTCCAAACCAGAAAAGTCAAAAAAAAATTCAATAAAAAGAAGTGCAGAAAATTCGAAATTGAGGTTAAGGTGCAATTTTTGAAGTTGAATTCTATTGATATGTTGATCAAATTGATGGGAAGAGCTTGAATTGTGATATCCTAAATTGAATTGCCTATTTGTTGATTGGAAACTTGTTATTGGGACACTTGATCAATTCAAATTGCTGAAAATTTAGATCACAACTCTTTAACCTCAAGGTGTTAGCCCTTTTGCACACGCAAGTATACGTATCGTTAATAAGTAATAAAGTGATTGAACGAATATCGTCTCACAGAGAGTTTATGAATTTAAACTAGTACCAATCACAAACAAACAATTTTCTTCCAGGTCAAAGGAATCGAAAGGTTGAATTTTGAGATTTAAAATTAAAACAAAGCAGTAAAAATATTTTAGAAAAGTTTAATAAATAAGAAGCCTAGGATTACAATTTCATCAAAGACAAATTCAAGTGAGAAAAATTGTTTTCAACAAATAATAATTATGCAAATTGATTAACTGTGACACATAAATTCTTTTAATTCTCTTTCCAGATATTAAAGAACTTACCCAAGCAATTACAAAAGCTATATGTCTATGTCAATGCAAAAAGAATGAGTAGATAAAGAACAAGTCATAATATGGTTACCCAAGGTAATTAGGTAGATGTTTTTCCTAATTACGAATAAAATTAACTCATCACAAGTTAATTCTAAAAAGAGTTATTTGTTCATAGACCCAAAAACCAAAAGTCCTCTTTCAATTCCTAAAGGTTTTCTCAAATAAAAAGATGGCCAATCTTCTTAACGATTAAAACATGAACAAATAAATCAATAAAGCATAATCACCATATGAAGAAATAAAATTTAACTCAAATAAATTGACTAAGAATCCATTGCTATCCTCAAACAAGTAACTTAGTTACTCATCATCATCTCAAAACAATAAAAGATAAGAGATTGAACATAAAAAGAGAGAATAAGAATTATGAGAGATTAGATGAGATGTGATTATATGAGATTATGATTATTGTCTTGAAAACTACCCTATTTATAGATAACTAAGATATTAAGACTAAACTAATTAATACAAAAAAAGTAATTTCCTAATAATAATAGGAAGTAGTTTTCCCCTTTGACTTTGTCTTCTAGAATTTTCAATTTAAGCAACTTCCAATCCTTCTCCTTCTCAACTTCTAATTCCTCCAAGAATAATCCAAATAGTCTCCTACTTGAACTCGTATTTTCCTTTCTCCTTAAATTCCATTTTTGCATTGTTTCAATCCTTTTTCAAAAAAATTCCTTTAATCAAGGAAATAATATATGGGAGTAAATATTCCACAAATTGGCATAAAATAGCTAAAATTATCAATAAATAATTAATTAAAAATCATATAAAACTAGTTATTTTATTGCCTTATCAGTGTTTGATAAAACACCAATTCTCTATTCTCTTTGAATACTAAGTGTTTCATCATTAGTCTTGTGTTCATTGACCATTCTCTTTGCAACTCTCATCTCTTTGAATCTTATATGTTGGAAGATATGAACTATTTGCTTTGAGTTTTTGATGTTTGATTTCATTGCCTTGTTGATTGATTGACTACTCTTGAAGTTGCATTAAGAACTTGAAGAAGAGCTAAGAGAGGTAAAAGGCTTAAGGGGGTGAGCACATTCGAGCGAGAAAAAACCATTTCTAAGTGTGATACACATGTGGATTGTGAGGATATACATATCCCCTGTTTTTGTTTGTTCATGTTGTGGGTACATCATGGATAAATTTTCATCTCAATCATCATTTCATGGGGAAAGAAGTGAGACATCGCATCCTAGTGGATTGTGAAGATATACATATCCCATGTTTTTGTTTGTTCATGTTTTAGGTACATCATGGATAAATTTTCATCTCAATTATCTTTTCATGAGGAAAGAAGTGAGACATCACATCCTAGCTCTTCTAAGAAGTATGTGCCATATGAAAGGGTTGGAAGGAAGAGCCAACAAATGCATCCATCTAGGAGGAGATATGAACATATAGAGTATGATGATGGTTATTACTATGACAATCAAGGGAGACCAAGAAGATATGGAAGAAAAGGAGGCCATTGTAGACATCTTGGGAGCCATCATATGACCATTCCATATTTCTGTGGTACATTTGATCCGGAAGTTTACCTTGCTTGGGAAAGAGAAGTGGAACGTGTGCTTAATAATCATGACAACTTGGCAGAAGAGAAGATGAAATTGATTGTTGAGAGTCTTAAGAACTATGCTTTAACATATTGGAATCAATTCCAAATGAGAACAAAAAGGATAGCCATTGATAAATGGGAGCCAACCAATTCCACATGGAAGGACTTGAAAACTAAAATGAGGGAGAGATTTGTGACTTGCCACCTCTATGAAGATGAGGAATTAAGAACTCTTACTCAAGGCTCCAAGAGTGTAAAATAGTATCATGAGGAGTTTGAAAGAGCAATAAGAAAAGTCAATATAGAAGAGAGTAAAGAGGCTAAAATGATTAGATTCTTCAATGGCTTGAATAGGGAGATTGGTGAAAAAATTGAGAAATACCAATATTCATGTCTTGAGGAGTTGGTATACCATGCCAAGCAATTTGAAAGATACTTGAAGAGAAATAAATCCTCCTATGAACAATGTAATGGGAGATCAAGCTATGAAACTCCTTCACCAACTCAAGTGCAAGGTACTGTGTCAAAAGAAAGGGAGTCTACTCCCAAGGAGCAAGAGGTAGAGGCTATCCATGGTGAATTATGTCTTCAAGAAATTGTTGGAAATGAAAGTCCAAGAGTCCCATGAAGTGAAGGAAGAGATTTCAGTTATGAAAGAAGAATTTCCCATTGTGAAAAATGAGAGAGAGCTTGAGAGAGTAAAGGAGTATGACAGAAAAGAACAAGAGAAAGAGATGATAAATGAGGGTGTCATAGAGAGAAAAGAGACGAGTGACTTTGAGAGGCAAGATTTGAGTGAACAAAAAGAGAGCTTTCATGAAAAAGAAAGAGGGAATGAGAGTGCCTTGGTTCTCAAAAAGAGCAAAGAGGATTTTATCCCCATTTCTATCATTGACCATTCATTATCTAGTTGTCTTGTTCCTAATTTTCAGGTTTCTAAAGGAGTTAACAAGAAGGAGGAAAATGACAAAAGGGAGATGAATGCTATTTTAAAGTGGTACACTCTTATCTCTATACTTGGTGATAGTTTGTTGAAATTTGAACATGAAAGATTGCTTTCTAAGATTAATTGTGTGTTTAGAGATGCTTATGATGTTAATAAGCAAGGTGCTACAATGAAATTTGTCAGTCATGATGATTTTTTTATTTAGAGAAAGCATGTATGATAGTTCTTTGAGTTTAGTGACAGCTTTTATGGATTTTGAATTTGTGAAGGAATCACTTGTGAAAGAATATGCTTGAGATTATGTGTTTGATGTGTTAAGACAAGTCACACATGATGAAGTTTACAAGCATGATTATTCTTTGTTTGGTGGAAATGATGTATTCATGCCTGTGGATTCTATATGTGAATTGTTGATCCTTGATATTCATGAGAATTACTTGGAGTCACATTCCTTTTAATTGGGATACTTGAATGTCTTGTTCAAGCATGGCTTTCGGACAAACATGAATGAAATTTCAAAGTTTGTCATGGATGATCGATTATTATGGATATTTGATGTCACCATCCTTGATTCAAACTTCTATCTTCGTGGTCTCATGGCTTATTCTTTGTTGATTCTAAGTCATTGATTATCTTATCTGAAATCTATTTCATTGTTGATGTGAAAAGAAACTCCAAGCTTATTGAAAATCATTGTTTGTTGGGAATTTGTGAAGAAGCTTGTGAATTTCATGATAATATGCTTAGAGAAGGTACTTTAAATGTTCTTGAGTATTCTAAACATGATGAATTCTTTGGTTTGTTGAATCTTAAGAGTCATGAAATTACCTTTGACAGTACCAATGGTTGTCCTAAGCCCTTAGAAGTCTATTTCCAAAAGCATGTCGTAGGACTACACATGAAAAAGAAATCTATGATTGTGGGAGCATGTTTGTTGAATTCTTGTGATAGGGAATATCAATATCTCGAAGAGAAATTGATCTTTAGTGCAGGTGATAGACTTCATATTGATGAAATCTATGTGTTTAGTATATATTTGGCATGCTTGGTGGACCTATTTGATGATTTGGATTATGTTTTGTGCCATGAATAGAGATAAGATTAGATTTTGGAAATCTTTGACATATCCCCTATTTTTAGATAAGCATAATGATGTCCATCTTGATAATTTGATGAGATTTAGCATATCTGAAGAGTATTTACTTATTCCTTTTATACATATGTTTAATAGTTTTGATGGAGGACCCATATATGCTATTTTTAGGGATTGTTTCTTGAACATAGTGTCTTTGAATAATAGATTTAGAGAACCTACATATCATGGTTTATGGGGTCATAAACCAATGGGATTTAATGCCATATTGTCTTTTGTTTTAAATGCTAGAACCTTGTTTCTTTGTTGCTTTAAGTGGCTTGAATTCTCTATGATGTTTCTTCTAATGAGTTTATTGAAGGAGAGAAGGAATACATATCTATCAAAGAAAGACCACTACCTCTAAAGAAGGGTATGGTAAGACATTGTCAAGTTCTAACTTCCATAAAGGAGAACTTGGAGTTAGTTTTTAAGTATTCTTTTGATTCTTCAATCCATGTTAGTGATCATTCTCTTTTCTATGTAGGACTTAAAGATTCGAGGTTGA